>CM053595.1:318876966-318907040 GCA_028646575.1 Pseudocheirus occidentalis
CCAAGTTTTTTTCTGGTCATGGGTTTCAGGTAGACCAATAGTTTTCAGATTGTCTCTCCTGGATCTATTTTCCAGGTCAGTGTTTTTTTCAAGGAGTTATTTCACATTGCTTTCTATTTTTTCATTTTTTTGTAACAGTTTAATAGTATCTTGGTTTCTCATAAAGTCATTACCTTCCACTTGCTCCACTCTAATTTTGAAGGAATTATTCTCTTCAGAATGCTTTTGAGACTCTTTCTCCATCTGGCAAATTTGACTTTTTAAGGCATTCTTCTCTTCATTGGCTTTCTGGGCCTCCTTTGCCATGTGAGTTAATCTGCTCTTTAAGGTATTGTTTTCTTCAGTCAAGTTGTTGACTCTCTTTTCATGACTTTCTCGCATCATTTTCATTTCTCTTTTCAATTTTTCCTCCACTTCTCTTATTTGATTTTCAAAGTCATTTTTCAATTGATGTATAGCTAGTAGACATTCTTCTAATGTCTTGGAGGCATTTGGTGAGGGAATTCTGACTGAGTTGTCTTCCTCCTGCTCCAAGCTTTTGTCTTTTCTGTCCATAAAAAAGGATTCTAGAGTTTTACTGCTTTTCCTAGGTTGCTTCCTTTTTCTCATATTGGCCAGTCTATTAATTGCTTGGTTTTTTAGCTCTGTGGAACTCTGCTTCCTGGAGGGGGAAAGCTCTGCCCCAAATTGCTGGGGCCCTCACAGCTGCTGGCGCTATTAGTGGGGTGCTGCAGCTCCCCCAGCTTTGGCTCACTGAAAGTGCACCCCAGGACCACCACTCAAGACCACGATACAGATCCAGGCCCCTCAACGCAAGAGCCCTTGGCCCTGATGGATCACCTCAGCCCCCATGCTATCTGCAGGATGAGGACTCTGAAGCAGCCCAGTGGAGGCTGCTGCTGCTTTCAGCCATTCCTGCTGCCACAGCCACCTCCTGCTGCTTCCTTGACCTGGGAGCAGTTTGGCCGGACCCGTTCTTCTCCTCCCGAGTTAGCAAAATCCACCGACCTTTCTCTTAGCTTTGTTTTCTTCTGGCCTGATAAATGTCATAACTGTGCCTCCAGTGCAGTGGATCGGCTCTCCTATAGACGCGGCTCCCCGCCCAATGCCCCAGGGCCTGACCTGGCCGGGGTTTGGGCCACAGCTCCCAGCCTTCTCAGAAAGGCCCCTCCTGCTGAGCTGCTTGTAGCAACATATGTGCTTTCTGTCTTTTGGAGAGTTTTGGAACTTGAAAATCTGTTTAGAGTCCCATTTTATGAGTTTTTTAGCATGTTTGTGTGGGAACTGCGGTGCTTTGCTGCTTCTATGCTGCCATCTTGGCTCCCCCCAATTGACTTTTGATTTCAAATTCATGTCTAAATCACATAACCATTTAACACTTATCTTGACGAAATGTGAGTTGTTGATCTATACTAAGTTTCTGGAAAATATTTTTCCAGTTTTCCCAGCAATTTTTTTTTTGGAGTGGCGATTTATTCTACTAAAATCTTGAATTTTGGGCTTCTCCAATGCTTTTGTTATTTACTACAGTGTATTGTGTATCTAATCTAATCCACTTAATGCACCTCTCTGTTTTCTTAGCAGGTACTATATTCTTTCTTTGTAATATAGTCTGAAATCTGGTACCTCTAAACTCCCTTCACATTTTTATTCCTTTTATATTCTTAACCTTTTGTCCTTCGAGATGAAATTTGCTATTTTTTTTCTAGCTCTATAAAATGCTTTTTTGTTAGATTGACTGGTATGGTGCTGAAAAACTGAAATGCTTTAGATAGAATTGTCATTTTTTTTATTATATTGACTTAGCTTTTCTATAAGCAATTAACATTCTCCATCTGACTTTAATTGTGTGAAGCATTTTTTAATTGTGTTCATATAATTCTAGGGTTTGTCTTGACAGGTAGACCCCCTATGTATTTTCCATTGCTTGCAGTTCTTTTAAATGGTATTTCTCTTTCTATCTTTTCTGCTGGATTTTCTTTGTAATATATAAAAATGTTGATGATTTATGTGGGTTTATTTTCTATCCTTCAACTGTGCTAAGCTGTTTATTATTTCAGTTAGTTTTTAGATGATTCTTTAGAACTCTCTAAGTACACCATCATATCATCTGCAAAGAGTGCTAGTTTTATTTCCTATTTTTTTATTCCTTTAACACTTTTTTCCCACTTGCTATAGTCAACATTTCTAGACAAATATTGAATAATAAAGGTGATAATGGCTGTTTTTGCTTCACCCTTGAACTTGTTAGGGAGGCCTCGAGCTTATCCTCATTGCAGACAATTCTTAGTGATGGTTTGAAATAGATACTTCTTATCATTTTAAGGAAAATTTCCTTTATTATTCTGCTCTCTGGAATTGTTTAATAAGAATGAGTATTGTATTTTGTCTAAAGATGTTTCTGCATTCATTGAAGCAATCATATGATTTTGAGTTTTTTTCTTATCGATATGATCAATAATGCCAATAGTTTTCTTAATATAGAAACAGTTTTCCTTTCCTGGAATAAGTCCCACCTGGTCCTAGTATATAATCTTTGTGACATGGTTCTGTAATGCCTTTGCTATGGATTTCCTTAATATTTTTCTATCAATATGCAGAAGAAGAAATGGTTTATAGATTCCTTCCTCTGCTTTGTTCTTCCTGGATTACATATCAGAATTACATTTGTGTCCTAAAGGCAATTTGGTAGAACTTTTTTAGGTATATTTCCCCCCCAAATAGTTTATACTAGGATTCATTGTTCCCAAATGTTTGGACAATTTGTGAAGCCATCTGGTCCTTGGTATTTTTTTCCTTAGGTAGGTTATGTATGTTTAATTTCTTTTTTCAGAGCAGGTAAGTATTCTCTTTATTATTCTGCTAGTGAGGGTTTCTTTTTTTGTAAATGTTTATCCATTTCACTTAGATTGTCATATTTATTGACAAAGAATTGGGTAAAATAGTCACCAATCTTTAATTTCATCTTCATTGGTGGTGCACTCTTCCTTCTGTTATTTTTTTTTGATGCTGGTGAGTAATTTTTTAAATCAAATTAACAACAGACTTATGTATTTTTTTTAATAAAACCAATTTGTAATTTTATTTGCATTTTCAATGTTGTTGTTGCTCTTCTTTGAATTTTATTAATCTCTTTTGATTTTCAGATTTTGTTTAATTGGGGATTCTTTTTTCTAATATAATAGCCAGAGCTCCACTGCACTTTTCATGTTGGTGGTCTGACAATGGAATGAATGTCGTTTTATCTTTTTTTTTTGGCTTTTTGGAGGGCAGTTGGGGTTAAGTGACTTGCCCAAGGTCACACAGCTAGTTTTTGTGTGTGTGTGTGTTAAGTGTCTGAGGCCAGATTTGAACTCAGGTACTCCTGACTCCAGGGCCGGTGCTCTATTCACTGCGCCACCTAGCTGCCCTGATGTCGTTTTATCTTTTGTTTAAAATTTTATATTTAAATACTAAAACAAATATTGAATGCAGAAAGAAAAAAATATGAATTTAAATATTAAAACTTAAATATAAATTAAGAAAAGAAAAAGAAGTCATGTGCTAGGAAGAATGTATGAGAGGATTCAAAATATATAGCAATAAACTTGCATTTCAAGAAAAAAAAACCTTTCTAATAAATACTACATCTTGTATAGAGAACTGTCTATCTTTTCTTTGCTTCCTTGTAGGTTTCCTTTTGTTATCTGCTGTGCATGTTTTACTTTATTTTTGTTTGCCCCTTCCCCTTCTCCCGGGCTACGTAAAGTATGATATATTTATATGTAGGTATAAACATAAAAGCATACATATATACACCTACATACATACATGTATAAACATATACTCTCCTTAACAGAGAGTGCTCCCACTACTCCTAATCTTTTCTTTTTTCTGTATGTTCCTCTCATTTCCTGTAGCTCTTGACCCATCTACTTTAATTGTACCCCTTTTCTAGCCTTCCTATTACTTAACCAATATCCCAGTGATTCCTCCTTCTTCTTCCCATTCTCACAAATCTAAAAACCCTTCTATACCCCCTTTAACCTCTTCCTCCACCCTCCTCTTTAAAGACCCCCCCTATATCCTCTCCTCTATCCCTATATCTTTAGCATTTATTTTTTCTATTTTGTAGGGTTTCTCCCATCTTTCTCATTTGATTTTTGAAGTCGTTATTAAATTTTTCTATTAATTATTTTTTTTGTCACACAGCCTTTTAACATCACTCTTTGGGGTAGAAGAGTGATTCTTTGCTTCAGTATCTTCCTCTGAAGATGAATCTCAGTCTCCTTTATCCCTGTAGCAACGTGGATTCTTTCTCCTTTGTCTGTTCTTTTTTTATTGCTGTTGTTGTAGTAGCTTATTTTTTGTAATCACCTCTAATCCAGGGGTATGAAGGATGGTACCTCTGGCCTCAGATCTTCAGTTTTTCCCTGTGGTCTGCAGACAAAGTCAATCCTCCAGCCTCCTGAAAGTGTCTGCAGACAATGGCATAGCATCCTCACTGTTCTTGTACTCGCTGGACACATGCTGGTTCCTTCTCACTCTGACAATGTGTCTGCAGCACAGCTGGGTCTGGTGTTCCTTGTCAGTGGAGGTTACCTTGATCTTCTCAGGCTCAAACACCCAAATCCCTTTACTCTTGCAGGGGTGTAGGAATTTTCTGTAGCTGGGGCTGAGGCAACTTCCCAACCCAGATAACCTCAAGGCTTGACATTGAACTGTAGCAATCCCTAGTCTGGAGGTGTTTATTCTTCCTAGAGACAAAAACTGTTCTTGGGAGTTTTTCTCAAGATCTTCTCTAATTGTGTCAGGGAGACCACTGTTCTGCTGGTATACATATTTTATTTATTTTCAATATGGTATATTTTTCCTAAACTGGAGTTTTATCTCATTTGTGGAGGAAAATCCTGAGAACTTCGACTTTTCTGACCTGTTCCATGATTTTCCCAGAATCCTCTACTGGTTTGCATTTTCTAAATGTCAATGGTAAATGCAATCCAGAAAGCTCATCTTTCACATTTGTTCTAAGTTCAGCGCAATGAGTGGTCTCTCTTTTTCTCCTGCACACAAAGAGGAATTCGTTTTGTATTTATGGGCGAGTTAGGTGGCAAAGGGAATAGAGTACTACTCCTAGAGTAAAGAGAATCTGAGTTCAAATCCATCTTCAGAAAATTTACTAGCTGTTTGGCACTGGACAAATAATTTAATAATGCTTGCCTAGTTTCCTCACCTGTAAAATGAGCTGGAAAAGGAAATGGAAAGACACTCCGGTATTTTTGCCAAAGGAAAAAAAATGATCATAAATTGGGTCTTGGAGAGTCAGACATGAATGAAACAAGTAAACAACACAAATTGTATTTATATTGTATGTATTGTATATACGTATTGTCTCCTCTGGTAAAACTTAATATCTTTGTGGGCTAGAATTATTTCCACTCATCTTGTCATCACCAATGTCTTGTGCTACTCCTGGCATAAAACAGGTGCTTACTAAATATTTATTGACAACTTATTTTCCTAAAATTATTATTAATATTTTAAAACATTTTTAAACCATATTCTTATGGGAATTCAGCATTACAGTGGATGGAATGTTGGAATTGAAAACCAGGAAGACTCATCTTCTTGAGTTCAAACATGACCTCATGCCTTTACTTGCTATGTGAGCCTGG
The DNA here is from genome assembly GCA_028646575.1 of Pseudocheirus occidentalis. Classification (NCBI taxonomy): domain Eukaryota; kingdom Metazoa; phylum Chordata; class Mammalia; order Diprotodontia; family Pseudocheiridae; genus Pseudocheirus; species Pseudocheirus occidentalis. The sequence goes on from CM053595.1 coordinate 318,882,621, forward strand.
GCAATTCACTTAATTCTGTTCGTTTTCTTTCCTCATCTATAAAATTAGCTGCAAAAGAAAAAGGAAAACCACTCCAGGATATTTTCCAAGAAACCACCCCAAAACATCTTCAAGACTCAGAAACAACTGAAATCATTCAATGACAACAACAGATCCTTCTTTCAAGGTCATCATATTTTGCTGAATGGTTGGGGACTGATAGAGAAAATGATGCATTTCTCTATCATTTGATTGTATGAGATGTAGAATCAAGAAAATTTGAATTCTAACATCATTCTTTTCGTATATTAACTACTACAAGCTCATTATCAGATTGTCTTCTTTAAGTCTCAGTTTCCTCATACATAAAAAAGGTATGGTAATATTAACCATAGTAACCATCTGAAACAGATAAAGACATGACTTATTTCACATAAAAGCTTTTATTTGTGTAAGAAATATACAACTAATACATATTAGACATTTGAAACTGGGAAAGCATCTAAGTTCATGTTTTCTCTTAGGAAAACATTAGTCTCTTTATCCCTTGGGAGGAACACAAAGCTCATAATAGAAAAAGTATGATTTTTAACATGAAGAAATGCATTCGGTTTTCTCTCTCTCTCTCTGCACATGTTTGATCATGTGCAGAATTGCTCTGTCTGACAACAAAGATCCTGAATTCTATCTGCCTTAAAATGTAAGGCTTAGATGGTAAAATAATTGATCCCCTTATGACCAGACTTCTAGTACTGATGCTCTTTGTCCTTGGTGCAGTTGGTCCTCAGACTCTAGGCATCCTCTGGCCCCAGGCTCTAGCTCCAGCTCCTTCCAACTAGAAAGCAACTGATAACCCTGGAATCTCCTAGGGAAAAAAGATGAAGAGGTAGAATGAAGATGGATGAATGAAAAGACATTTATTAAATCATGGCGATTTGTCAGATACTGTGCTAAAATATGCAGAGACAGGGGAGAAACATTTATTCTGTGTTTATGGAACTTGAATTGTCTTTGATTATAGGATTACAATACATAAAGGAAAGTGATGACTATTGGTTATTTTGGCCTAGAGACTTATATGGATTGCCAGAAATCACAAGGACAATAAATGAATGTTTCCTTCTTAGAAGAAATCGCATTGTTGATTTGGCCACTGAGGCCACAGAAAGACGTACAATGTGTGTGTGTGTGCGTGTGTGTGTGTGTGTGTGTGTGTGTGTGTGTGTGTGAGAGAGAGAGAGAGAGAGAGAGAGAGAGAGAGAGAGGGAGAGAGAGAGAGAGAGAGAGAGAGAGAGAGAGAGAGAGAGAGAGAGAGACAGAAAGAGACAGAAACAGAGACAGATAGAGACACAGAGATAGAGGAATGACAAAGAAAAGAGGTAACACATTAGGACAATAGATTAAATGGGAATATGACCCTGGTGAATGACTTAATAGGTTAAAAAGCACTGCCTATGGGCTGTATAGAATTAGAAAGAGAAGTAAGTAAGCGTGAGTAGACCCAACCACCTGAATGGGGACGCAGCTAGTTGGACAATTTAGTTCATCCTCTCCCTCACCCTCTCCCTCTTCTTCTCTCCAAAGAAAGGTAAATTGTGATGGCCAGAAGCTGCCCACTTAACTTAGGGTTTACTAATTAGATTTCTTTCTTCCTTCCTTCCTTCCTTCCTTCCTTCCTTCCTTCCTTCCTTCCTTCCTTCCTTCCTTCCTTCCTTTCCCAAAACTGTATTTTGTGTCCAAGGTTTCGCTTACAAACTGCAGCCCTGAGAGTCTTCCCATCCCAGTTTGATTTCTTTTTTTCCTAATTAAAAGGACCATCCCTTGACTAACTTCTTAAAGAGGCCTATTCACTGAAAGGGTGTTACCTCACTCTAAGTGAGTACTTGAATATATCTTAGCCAAAAGGGCCAGGGTCTCCCATTACATTGTAGGTCACCTCCAGTCCTCCTGAGGAATGTCTGGTTACTGGATCCAGATGGCTCTGGAAGAGAAAGTGAGCCTGGTGACCTTTCACAGCCTCCTTCACCCAAATCTAAGTCAATGGCAAGTCATGTCATCATTGCCCTGATGCCATGGTCCTCTTAGAAAATGAAGGACAAACACAACAAGTAAGTTTGTACTCATTAATTCTCAGTCAAAGCATCTCAGTCACAGGACCAGAAATCCAAAGTTGAGTGGGAATAGCATCTGAGAAGCTTCTGTATAAATTCTGGTGGTCATAGGGGGTGAACCTCAATGGGTAAAATCAGGGCAACCGCAGGGCCAAGGTCAAGATGGTCCAAATGGATGACTGGACTATTACTTGCTACACCAAGCATAGACTCTGAGTCATGAAGAGGATTGGAAGTGGATTTTGGTAGGAAAGAAAACATGATGGATCAGCTTTAAAAATGGTATTTTTTGCTTTCTCAGTATTCTTAAAATGTTTCTGAGTCAGATCGAAGAATCTTTTCCATTTCTTTATCTCACCCTTTTACAAAATACTTCTGTACTGATGATCTCATTTCTCTCACAAAGCCTTAATCCTCACCCTGAAGTGCATAGGGCAGGTACAATTCTCATTTTAAACTTGAGAACATAGAGTCCCAAGGAAAATAAGGGACTTTCCCAAGATTACCCAGGGTGTGAGAAGATGGTGAAAAGAGTGGAAGGAGGGGGAAATCCAAGCCACAGAAAAACATCTGATTTTGTGCTGAGGTACCCTCCTATTATTATTAAAAATCAATAAAATTCCTTATTCATCAAAATGGGTTTACCAGATACTTTCTACTTTTTGAAAGGACAAACATCTTGTATTTAGATAGTGATTGCATTGGTTAATATCCTTTATGACCAAGCGTGAATTCACAAAGCTTTTTGTAGAAGGGAATGTTGTGCTGAATCAGACACTATGATGTAGATTCAGGATATGTAACGTATTCTTCAGGCCAAAAAGGACCTTAATGGGAATAAATTAGGTATTGACAGCTAGACTGAAACTCCTCTGAACAATATCTGGGAGCTTTATTAGAGCTCTATATGAATCAGCAACATGCTGAGAGAGTTGTGGGACCTTAAGTTGCAAATGGCTTCCAGAAATAAGGAAACAATAGACCCTTTATACATGATCCAGAGTATACTTCACCTGCAGCAGAGTGCTTACTTTTGAGCATCACATAATAGCAAGGATTTGGACTAGTCGGAGGGTAGAGGATAAAAACATAGGATGGCAAATATCTAAGATCTCCTGAAGGAATTGGGAAAATATGGCTCAAAAAAGAGAAGTCTCAGAGGAGTCCTGGTGGCTGTCTTCTTCAAGTATGTGAGTGGCGCTTTTTGTGAAGGAGGGATTATATTGGCCTGTGAGGGTAAATTAAAAGGAATGGATGCAAGATGTAAAGAGACCGTTTTAAAATTGATATCTGGAAAATATTTTCTAAAAGTACAAGCTGTCCTAATGTGGAACCAAGTACCTCAATGGCATACTCACACACTCCCCAATTGAAAGAATTTAAGCAAAATGTAGATAACTCTTGATTAGTTTCTGTTTGATATAGAGTGGTCTAAGCTTTGACTGGGTGTACATTTAAATGCTGAGAGATTCTATGATGTACAATATTTTTAGTACTCAATAAATATTAGTTGGATTAGATATGTGTGTATGGGTGGGGGTGGCATACATACATATATGCATATGAATATGCACAAAATAAATCCCACAAGCTTTGGAGAGTAACAGTAAACACAGCAGTTGGATGGACTGAGGGATTTACCCCTTGAAGAATTTTTCTTCTGAGTTGAACTTTTAGGAAACCAGCTATTCTGAAAATGGACTATAACGAAGACCTGAAAGGAAGACAGCATAAAAGAGAAGAGTGAAGACTAAGACATGAAGGGGAGGCTGTAAGGGGCTAGGTTGTGAAGTCACTTATCATTTACACTCTCTGAAGCTCATTTTCTCCATCTATATAATGATACCTGGCCTAGCTGCGGCACATGGCCCATTACAACTCAAAAGAAAAAAACAAAACAAAGCAGAACAAAACCCAAAACAACTTTCTCCATCAATTTTTGTGGACATCTGTCACTTCTGGTTCATGGGCACTTTTTATCTAAGGGAGTGCACAAAGGTTTATTTTGCTAATATTCATATGCTGTAATCAGTGGAGAATGCAATATCCTTAATTAAATCAGGCAATGATCATTTCTTATGAACAAAGCTATTTTAGTGGGTAGGGCCAGGGAGATAAACTCCAACAACTCTCTTGGAGGACAGAATGCCATCTGCAAGAAGGAAATCAACTTTATTGTGCTTTTAATTATTCACACTATTAACTGTGACAGTATGCCTTTAAAATGGCTTCATTATTCATTGTAATTAAACAGTGCCTCCAAACACATAATATGGGGATGTGCATTTAAAGGGGCCATGCTGTGAGCAATGATGCACACACTATATGTAGACAAAACATCTGAAAAGGGCTTAATTTCCCTCCCATCACTTAGCAGGATGCTTCACCTGTTGCTTTTCTTAAGTCATCTGGACTTTTCAGATGAGACGTATGCAAATGTGTGGCCTAATTTTCACGTTCCTCAGTTTGGAACTGGTGAGACTACATGGAGGCCAGTGATCTGGGTAAGGAGAATGGCGCGTGCCAGAGAGCTTATGTTAAGGGCCTACAATTGAATAGCATTTTACATCCATTACCTTGTTTTCAAAGACTGAGAGCTGGGGGGAACCTTGATAATGTAGAATTCACAGTTGCAGAATCAGAGAATTTCAATTTGGAAGTGACTCAGTGTTTGTGGGGAGCATTGAAGCTGTAGAAATGTAGCTTAAGAGCCAGTCCTCACACTTCATTTCCTGTTCTAGCTTCTGCGTGTTAATTCTCTGATCACAGTTTACTCAACTGTAAAAACAAAAGATAAATGGCATAAGACTTGATGGCTTCAAAGATGGTCTTAAGTAACTGCAATGGTTATGGGATCTGAAGATCTTCCATGACCCTTGAACTTGCTGTCATAGCAGGAAGGGATGGGTCAAGAGGAAGTCGGAACCAAGCTAGAGTCAATGCAATGGCAACTGGAAGCAGTGACTGCATCTGTGGGTACAAACTCTTCTTTTTTGAGCCAGCCAGAATTTCTGGTATGGACTCCTACTGAGGATTGCCGGGGATGGGAAGTGAGTGGGGCTGGAGCTTCTGGGAGCAAGCTCTGTGGATGCTCAACAGTTGCTGTGAATGAGGAGAGGAGGGCCTTTGCCTGAGGTAAACTGTCCTGTTTTGAAAGCTTGAGAATGTGGATGTTTACTACATTAACTACATGTGCTAACTTCGTAACCACCGTGATGGCTTTGACATTCTGATTTTCCTACACAGTTTTGTGGTGTCTGAACAAATGTTCTAGCTACAGCTCCCATGTAGAGATCCTATTACAATTTTGTGATTAATAACCATATCACTATTTTTATAGTTACTGTAAGCATTGTGAATACTGCATTGTATATACAGTAAGTAAAATAAATCCAAACTGAACTATCTTGGAAGCCTAAACATTGAATTTTCTTCTTTAAATTTGTCATTGCTGATTGGTAGCAGAGTCATGATTTAAATCTCAAGCTTTTGGCTTTAAGTCCAATGTCATTGATGGCCACTGAATTTCTCCTTCCATGTGACACAGGATTATGGAACATCACAATTCTATAAAGTAGGTCATTTAAGTAACATTATACTCATTTCGCATAGAAGAATGCTGAGGCCCAGGGAGTCAAAATTACTTGTCCAAAAGCAAACCCCTCAGTAAATAGTACTACCAGAAAGTGAATTGATGTGTTCTGATTATGAGTCCAGAGCTCTTCTCACTACACCATTCTGAGAGTTTTTTTAAGTGTGCTAATTACAAAAGTGAATGTTGCAATTCATTAAAATAGAAACCCAATTGGGGCGGCTAGGTGGCACAGTGAATAGAGCAACAGCCCTGGACTCAGTTGGACCTAGGTTCAAATTTGGCCTTAGAGACTTAACACTTACTAGCCCTGTGACCTTGGGCAAGTCATTTAACCCCCATTGCCCTGCCCCTCCTCAAAAAAAAATCTATCATGTTCATGGTACTTGTGAAGACATAGGCACTGACACCTAAGTGTCTGTGAATCAATGACTGTGCTTCCCAGAAGTTGCAATCGGCATCTGATTATTAAAGGAAGACACTATTACCAATTAAGGTCATCACCACTTAAGAACAATGAACACTGACATGTCAAACAGCCAGTGGCATTCAATTCTTTACAATTCAATGAGTAATGAAGTGCTTAAAATGAGCATGCATCCTCCATGTTCAGTGCTGCAGCACTGAGGGGAAAGTGGTTACAGGGAAGTTCTAGACAACAGAACAGATCCTATCTTCAGGGAACACATTGTCTCCTCACCAAGAAAATACGATGCAAGCACTTTTACCTAGATAATATTCAACAGGACATGGCAATTAATTGGTCTGTGATGCAGTGTTTTAGGAGCACTAAAATGAGAAAGGCCATTGTCAATGTCATGGGCTTACAGTAGGCCTCTTGGTCACCCTGAGGCACTGAATTGGGTCAAGTCTAAGAATGATTTAGTGACTTGGAGACCATTGCTCTCCCCTGTACAAGTATAGTGTTCAGTCTACCACTGGTTAAACATATGTGCTTGTAAACATCGACCATTGCTATATGACAGGAAGTTAGAGCTCCTTGGTGAAGGGACCCAGGGAAAAATATTGCTGATTACATTTGATATCTATATTATGCGTGATATCAAGCTAGATGTAATCTTTAAGAGCAGAGATGCACAGAATTGGAGAATTGCAAGGCAGTTAAGTTTCCATCTAGTCCAACCCATGCATGCAGAAATGTCCAGTATAAGATGCTTGACAAAGAACAGTCATTATTTGAAAATCTCCAAAGAGGAAAACCATCCTCTTATGAAGGCAGATGATTCTCTTCTGCTCAGTTCTAAATCTTAATAACTTTTCTGGTACAAAATTCATTTCCATTTCTCCTAATGCTGACTCCTGAGCCTAGACAACAAGGTAAATCCCTCTTCTACAAGATAGCTCTTCAAAATTTGGACACAATTATCAAAATCCCTTCAACTCTTCTCTTCTCAGTGCTAAGGATCTCCAATTCCTTCATCTATTCCTCATGATGTGAACTCATAAGCGAGCATTCTCCTGATTGTCCTACTTTGGACACAACCCAGATTACCAAGGTCTTTCTGAAACTGTAGTGCCCAAGCAAGCATATTATAGAGGATGAGTTTTGACAAGGGCAGAGTACACTGGAACAAACACCTCCCTCTTCCCAGAAACCTTGCCTCGCCTAATGTGGCTTAATACTGCATTTACTTTCAGACTACCAAGTTACACTGTGGGCTCCCCATGAGCTTGCATTCCTCTGAAACAACCATATCCTTTTTGGAACAACTCTTGGCTATCTATGTGTTTTCCAGTTGATATTTGTGGAGATGACCTTTTGTATCCAACTTTAAGGCTACGTGTACCCCTATTGAATTCCATCCTATTAGATTTAGCTCTCTCCTGTCAAGATCCTTTTAAATTCTGACTCTGTCATATATTGTATTGGCTACTACATCACTTAGCACTGATCTGGGCTCCATAAATCCTATGCCTCTCTGCCTTTCTCTTTGTCTCTCTCTTTGTCTCTGTCTCTGTCTCTTTGTCTCTGTCTCTGTGTATCTCTCTGTCTCTGTCTCTCTCTTTCTCTCTATCTCTGTCTGTCTCTTTGTCTCTGCCTCTGTCTGTCTGTCTCTCTTCCTTCAACTTTATGTTTTCTAACAATTTGCTAAGCAAACTATCTATATTTTCATTCAGGTAACTAATAAAAATATTACCTATCACAGGACCAGGAAGTGATCCATTGCATGCTCTGTTATGCTGTTACAATGACATTGAACCATTAACAGTTACTCATTGAATCCTAAAATACAACTACTTCTGAATTTATTCACCCCTTCGTCATCCATATTATTGTATTAGTTCCCAAACATGAGATATTCTGTGCAGAGACACAAATAGTAGAGATGAAATGAAATATTTGGAGGACAGCTATTAAGCCAGTTTGGTTCAAAAGGAGAATCTGTCATAACACCAAAACAACAACAACAACATAAGAAACAGAAGTCAAAGAGCACCAATTTTCCATTTAAACTATTAAAAAAAACCTGAATTTCAGAAACCTTAACATAACAAAATGTATGAATAACGATTGTACTTATGCATATAATATTGAAATTTAAGTGAGCATTTTTCCTCCAATACCATGTTTATCTTCCTAACCACCCTGTGAGGCAAGTAACATCATCTCCAGTTTGCATTTGAGAAAAGTGAGCTTGACAATGGGACACTGGGAGTGGGAAGGTGGTGCAATGAATAGAGCACCGGCACTAGAGTCAGGAGTACCTGATTTAAATTCAGCCTTAGACACTTAACACTTACTAGCCATGTGACCTTGGGCAAGTCACTTAACCCCAATTGCCCTACCTTTCCTCTTCCAAAAAGCAAGCAAGCAAGCAAGCAACAAAGAAAGAAAGAAAGAAAGAAAGAAAGAAAGAAAGAAAGAAAGAAAGAAAGAAAGAAAGAAAGAAAGAAAGAAAAGAAAATGGGACACTTGCTTGCTCAAAGTCATTCAGAGAGTGAATGGCCATTCAGGGATAGAAATTCGAGATTCCATTTCAGATGTGAAGTTTTATGATGTGTGAGGAATCAGCATCATCAGTGGAAGGCAATCAGGTTCAGTCAGTAGAGTGTAGATACAGAAGACAGATGCTCCCTCTGGGGATTTTCTTCGCTTCTTCTTAGGCCAGCTTATCATCATTCAGTTCCAGCAAGTCCTTTTTATTTTCTGCAGAAGCCCAAGATGTTGTTGGAATAGGATGACCTGTGGTCATATATGCACAGTGCTGATTCATTTTTATATCCAGCATTAAGAAACTTTAATAAAATTTAGCCTAAAGAGAATGGCTCCATTACTCTTGATATATAAAATCTGTCATGCAGAGCAAAGTTGGCTTTCTGTAAAGCAAGATGGGCATCTAAGCTTAATGCCATCCTGACAGAAGAAAGGATACTTTGTCAATATGTGTCTTCCACAGGAAGTTATGTGATGTAAAGAGTATTTTACTTGGATTCTGTAGAGATCACAGTTAGACTACATTCAGGGCTCTGACCTTTATATAACCCTTCACTTTGGATAAGCACTTCCAAAAGTTTAGAATATTGGGACTGGAGCTAGGAAGACCTGGGTACATATCACACCTCATACATATAAACAACAAACAAGACAAAAATCTGAAATATTAATTTAAACACTCTAAATATCACTTTCAACACTTGTAAACCAAAAGAATTGAGATAGATGAATTCATTGATCTTATCAGCATTTAAATTTATATTCATATAAGTTGTCTGTTTTCTTGTCTGTAAATTGGAGATATTAACAAGGTAAAGTAGGCAAAAGAGTTGGGCAACTCTAGGAAGGGGAGAACAGGTAGGAATGGGGCCTCTTTATATTGTAGTTGGTTAGGTAGATTTAATTTTATAAATAAGAAAATAAACGTCCAGAGATCAGGTAGTTTGCTGAAGGTCACTTAACAGTGGGTATTGGTGCTAAGATATGAACTCAAATGCAATAACCTAAGGCTTTGTCTGCTTCTCACAGAATGCATGAAACTCAGTCATAGAAGAGCCTCATAGAGCATCTAGAAATAGAATTACATGAAATGTCAGTGTTTCATCAAACCTCAGGGCCGACTAGTCCGACCCTTTATTAGCTAACCAAAAGTGACTTCTGTTTCTCTTTGCCTCACAGAGCTGAGATTTATTAAGACTTGTCTGGGTTCTTCAATTATTTTTTTCTTTCACTCAATATTTCAGAGTCTCTCTTGATTCAGGATTTTTATTTCATCTACATCAAGATTCGACATAGGAAGTAAATATGAGTTCAATTTTCATACCAGTTGAATAGATCATATAGACATTATGGAAATTTGGAAAGATGCAAGCTAGCCCATAGGATAATCAGTCAACAAGAAATCATTAAGGTCTTACAATGCATCAAGCTTTATGCTAAGTCCCAAGGTTACAAATAATGTGAAAAAAACAGATCTTTCCCTGAAGGAGCTCTTATTCTAATGAAGGAGATAAGAGTTAAATAAGTACATATAAGACATACAAAATAGAGGGGAGGTAACCTCGGAGCAAAAGAACTAGTAGGTGGGAAAACTAGAAAGGACTCATGAAGAAGTTCAGTTGTTCAAGCTAACAATTATTTATTAATTCCTTCCTATATACCAGGCATTGTGTTAAGCACTGGGGATATATAGAAAAGACAAAAAATACAGTCCCTGTCCTCAAGAAGATTACATTCTAAAGATGGAGACAACATGCCCAAAATGCACATATATGATGCATGTGGTGTAAATTGAAGAGAATCGTTACAGCAATAAGGCAGAGAGGAAGAGGGAGATCATTCTATCCCTGGGGAACAGCCAGTGCAAAGTGATAAAATCAGTCTATGCATTTCTTTGTTCAAAGAATAGCAGGAAGGCCAGTGTGACTGAAATCTAAGATAAGATGTAATTAAAGTATAAGAAAATTCAGAAAGGAATATAGAGGCATGCTGTGAATGGCCAAGCTGAGGATTTTAAATTTGATTCTAGAGATGGGGTTTGAGCATTAGTTGAAAGAACTTGTTCAAAAAGTAGTCATTAACAGCTTGATATCAACCTGGAAGGCAATCTTCAGAGGTGTTTCCCAGGGATATGTATTTGTCATTGTGTCTTTTCACTGACTTAGATAAAGGGATATATAACATGGCAATCATTTCCAGATGACACAAAAGTTAGGAGAAGCATCTGACATACTGGCATACAACATAGGACTAGAATATTGACTTGAATCTAAGAAGATGATCTTTAATTTTAAAATACATGTAAAGTCTTTCATTAAGCCTCAAAAATAAAATTAATAATTAGAAGATGGGAGACGCATAGTCAGATAACACTCTCCTTGAGGGATTGGGGGAAATGAAAGAGAGAGAGAAAACCACAACAAAAAAGATCTGGTCATCTTTTTTGTGTGGACAGCAATCTCAATATGAATTCACAGCCAAATATGTGACAGCCAAAATAGCTAAATTTACTTTTGTCTTAATTAATAAGGATGGATTCCAGTAAGAAGGGAGTAATGGTTCAGACATAGTGTAATGGTAGACTATAGCTCGAATCTTATGTTTTACTGTGGTTAACATAGTTTAAAGAGGACCTAGACAGAATGACAATTATGTAGAGGAGGGCAAAAAGGAAAGTGAAGCAAGGTGAGGGAATGAAGGCTGAAGACAGAAGGAATAGGGGGGTGGGGAAGAAGGAGGCATTGTACCAGCTGTCTTCAAGTGGGTGAGTATCTGTTATGAAGAACTGGGTTTAGATGTGGCAGAAGCAGATCCAACAGCAATGATTAGAAAATGAAAATGCAAATTTATACTTAAAACAAGGACAACTATCTCATCAAAAAATAGAGTGGCCTGACTTAGGAAGCTGTCATTTTTCCCTTAATAGAAGTCTTCAGCAGAGGCTGGATGAGTAGGACCATGCTCTAAAGGAAAAACACAATGTGTGTGTGTGTATGCATACATGCATGTATAATTTTATGTATGTATAGAGGTATCTAACTATCTATCTATTCATTGATTGTTCTATCTATATATGGAAAGATTTGGGCTGGATATCCTCTGAGATGCCTTCCAACTCTAAACTACTGGACAGTGCATTAATGGGTCAGACTCTTAAACAGAACCTGGGGAATTCACTACAATTCCCAGAAATTCTTTTTGTACCTAAACTTTTCCCATCAGGTACAAACCTGGAAAAAATAAACTTCTCAGACTTTCAGGATTTTTTTTGTTCATTTGTTCCTCTAGATGTTTAAATGTAACCCCCTGCATTCGCACACCCTATTCCTGAGACTTGGGAAGGATTACCGATAGTCACTTACTCAATAATCCTTACTCAGTATCTGCATCCTACTATGTATTAGGTACTGGAGGTATGATGTGAGACAAAAGACCACCCCTGTCCTCAAGGAGCTCATAGACTAATGGGGGAGACAACGGGCAAACGACTACGTGCAAACAAGATGTGTATAGGACAAATATAACACGATGAAAGAGTGAAGACACTACAATTAAGAGAGATTGGGGGAGATTTCCTGTAGAAGGTAGGGTTTTAGGTCGGGCTTGAAGGGAAGTCAGCATATGGAGATGAGAGAGGGCATGCCTGCAGGTATGCCAGAAGATAAGTGAAAATATCAGACCAGTGCTGTTGAATCAAAGAATACATGGGGGTAGGGAACACGTGTAAGATGAAAGAAGACCATAAAATAGGGAGGGGGGTTATGGAAGTGCCAAAGGACTTTACATTTGATGCTGGAGGTGACTGAGAGTCACAGGAATTTCTTGGGTAGCAGTGTGACATGGTCAAACCTGTGTTTTAGGAAAAGTGTTTTGGCTTCTGAATGGAGGATGGAGTGGAGAGAGAATTGTAGGTGGTAGATCGATCAGCAGATTATAGATTAGAGAGGGAGGGGCCTGCACTAGAGTCCTGACAGTATCAGAGGAAAGAAATGGGAGCAGTCTATAAATGTTGTAAAGTTTAAGATGACAAACTTTGGCAACATTTGGTGTAACAGGTGAGAGTGAAAACTCAAGGATAACACCAAGATTGCAAGTCTGGGAGACTGGCAAGATGTTGTTCCTCTAAAAATAATTGAGAAGGCAATATTTTTTAAAAAGTAATTGACAAATTCAGAAGAAAGCATGTTTGGGGGAGGAAAGATAATGAGTTCAGTTTTGTATGTGCTGAGTTTTAGATATTTTCTGAACATCGAGTTTCAGAGGTCCAATAAGCAATTGAAGTTTTCAATGCTGGAGTTCAGTAGAGAGGGGAAATATTTATCAATAGTTTGGAAAATCATAATCATAGATGGAAATTGAATATATGATAGCTGCTAAGATCACCAAAAAATAGTTGCAGGAGTTGAAGGTTTAGATAGATCTGAAGAACGTGACAGTTTCGAAAAGTTTCTCTATAATAAATATATTGTCCCCAAGAGATAGGAAGTTAGCTGCTTTGTCTAATTTTCTGTATTCTCATGTCACTTTTATGGTTCATCTGTGGAACCTAAAAAAGAAAGGCTGAGTGGAAGAAATGTTAAATTTCCCACCAGGGACCTGAGTTTGAATGTTGCCTCTGTAACGTAATTTCTGTAATGTTGGACACAGAAGTTACCCTCTCTAAGACTGAATTTCTTTGGTATAATGAAAAGATTAAATTAGTTGACTTATAATATCACTACTATACCCAAATCTTCCATCTTACTTTGTCAATGATGGTACTTGCCCACTGAAGCTTTTTGAATATCTCCAAGGAAAGGGGAATTGTTGTCATTTAGAGAAAGTCTATTTTTATAATGATTTTTTCATTACACCAACTAAATTTAACTCTTTCAAATTCCACCTTAACTCTTTGTGTATCTAAGGCCAAATAATCTGTCTTCCTTGGGATGTCCTTGAAGAAATCCATCATGTGTCTACTACTTTTGACTTTATTGAACTAAACATTACCCATACTTTTACAATCCTTGTAGAAGACGTTCGTGGTTTTTTTGTTTGTTTGTTTGTTTGTTTTTACTGTCCAGGAAAGTCTGTTTCACTTTTATACAAGTTCGAAAAGTTCATTGTAAAATGCTGTGATATTATTTAAACTTTCTAGAACCAGAACAATGGAAATCAAGAGTGATCACCTTCATTTTGGTGATTGAGTTTTCTCAGACAATGTAATGTAATGTTTCTGTGAGAAAATCCTGGAAATAAGTAGCTCACAAATACTGTGGAGGGCTTTGCATTTTCGTGACTTAGTGCCTTTACCTAGATAATCTGGGGATTTATGACCTAAGTTTACCTATTGTATTATCATGAATTCTTTGTTGTCTGAATCCAAAAGCTCAAAAATGAGTGGTAATTTAGAGGTTAAAGGGGAGAAAATTGCTCATACTCGAAAACAGAAATAAAATTACCAGTAATTAAATAATTCTTTAGAGGGTGGTATAGCCTCAACCTATTAAAGCAGGCAATGAGTTGAATTTTCATGGCTTTATTTCTAGGTGGCTATTGAATGAGTGAACCCTAAAGAGACAGTATTTCTTTTCCTACTGTATTGGTAATATAATGTCACGTTTTTCAGACCAGTTTGTCCACAGTTCTATTCACATTCCAGTAGATGGCACATGCCACCTTTGTTTGTTAGCCTCAGGGGCAGATTCTCTCTCTCTCTCTCTCTCTCTCTCTCTCTCTCTCTCTCTCTCTCTCTCTCTCTCTCTCCCTCTCTCTGTCTCTCTCTCTATCTCTATCTCTATCTTATCCATTGAGCTCTCTGAACACTCTCAATAGGCACTGTCTTAATCCTCTCACCCTGAAGAGGAGCTTTCCCTTACAGGAAAGAAGATTCACCTTACATTATTATGGCTGGGCTGACTTCTTTTTTTACTTTTATTCCTATTAACAACAAAAAAGTGAATAAAGGATCCTATTATTTTTTTTCTGGAGTCCTGCTATTATTCAGCACCATGCAAGTGGGCAGATCAGCTAAGTTTCTCTCCATTTGAGTGTCAGGACTTGTCCCCCCCCATATAATTTCCTCTTCCTCTATCTTACTTCTCCACCCCATTGTCTACTACAATGTCTCCATATTGGAGAGCAGATATTTCTCTCCATATTGGAGAGAAAGGAGAGGTTCATTAAAAAAACAAACAAAAAAAACCATAGCAACTGACATCAATAGAAAGAGAAGGGATAAAGTCAACCTAAACTACTCTGATGTTAGACTGTGTAGATGCACTAAAATAGTCTTCTTCTTTTTGATGTTGTTAGGCTACCATATCACATTAGTGACTCATAATAAGTTTTCAGTCCATGAAAAAATGACTATATATTTCACAGACTTGATTATGACATCATTCTTAACTCATCATTTAGATGTTGTTGTTGTTTAAATGCAAGTAGCATTTTATATTTTTAATTGCATGTAAAAACAATTTTCAACATTTATTTTTATAAGAGATTAAGCTGTAAATTTTTCTACCTCCCTTGCTCCCCCAACTCCTTCCTGACATGGCAAATAATCTGATAGAGGTTAAATATGTGTAATCATGTAAAACATTTTCACGTTGCTCATGTTGTGGAAGAAGAAACAACAATATAAAAACACGAAAAAATGAAAATAGTCTGCTTCAATGTGCATTCAGACTCTATCAGTCCTTTCTCTTGATGTGGAAAGCATTTTCCATCATGAGTCTTTTGGAATTTTCTTGGTTCATTGTATTGGTTAGAAGAGCTAAGTCAGTCCTAGGTGATCATCACACAATGTTGCTATTATTGTATATAAGGTTCTCTTGGTTCTGCTCACTTCACTCAGCATCAGTTCATGTAAATCGTTCAAAAGTTTTTTTTTAATCTGCCTGTTCATCATTTCTTATACCACAGTAGCTTTTCATTACATTTATAGACCACAATTTGTTCAACCATTCCCCAATTAATGGACATCCCCTAAATTTCCTTTTCTTTGCCACCACAAAAAGAGCTACACCAAATATATTTACATGCAGTTTTCTCTTTTTTCCCCCTTTTAATCAATTATACGGTTATTTACTTATTTTTTAATATTTAGTTGAATATTTTCCAATTGCAGGTAATTTTTTTTTCCAAAAAATCTTTCCAAAAATTGAGTTCCCAATTCTACACTACTTTCCTGGCGGCCCCATCCATTTGCCCTCCCCCACATTTGAGAAGACAATACATGGATTTATGCTAGGTATCTGAGGCCATGCCAGACATTTCCATATTAGCCATGTTGCAAAAAATGAAGTCCAAGAAAGTAATAAAAATAGAGTAAAAATATTTTAGTCTTCATTCAGAATTTATGTGTTTCCTCTCTGGAGGTCGGTAGCATTTTTCATTGCTGGTCCTTCAAAGTTGTTTTGGTTCATCATGTTGATCAGAGTAGCTAAGTCTTTCACAGTTAATTATCCATAAAATATTGCCAGTACTGTGTGAAATATTTTGGTTCTGCTTACTTCACTTTCCATGAAGTCATTTAAGTGTTTCCAGAATTTCCTGAAATCATCCTACACCTCATTGATTAAAGCATAAGAGTATTGTATCACAACTGTATATGACAACTTGTTAAGTCATTCTCCAATTGATGGCATTCCCCTTGATTTCCATTTCTTTGCCACCACAAAAAAGAGCTTCTAAACTGTTTTTGTACAAACAGGTCCTTTTGGAGGCAGAGTCAATATGGCAGCATAGAAGCAGGAGAACTCTATGGCTCCCCTCATAACCAACTCAAATACCAAAAAATGTGACTCTAAAGAAATTTTAGGGCTCCAGAACTCATAAAATGACAGAGAAACCAGGCTCTTACTGAAAGCAGCCTGGGAGGTGGACAGGAAGGTTTCATTGCAACACACTGGGAGCCAAGAGCAGCCATGTATGAACCCAGGGCTGTAGACCCAGCATGGCCAGGACAAGCCACAGCTGGAGCTTTCAGGAGAGTGGATCACTGGCAGCTGTGGCAGTTTCCATAATTACCAACCCATAAGAAACAAGGACAAAGTGAAAGGTCAGTGGAACTTGGCTAAATTTGAGGGAAAGGAGTGGATCTTGCCATCTATTCCCAGAGCAAGAAAGCAGCAGAAGTGGTGGCCCTGCAGCCGCCTCCACATGGCTGCTCCAGAGCTCCCGGCCTGCAGATTGCAGGGAGGCCGGGCTCTCATTCAGAGGATAAGTACTGTTACCTTAACCTGACAGGATCGGGATTGTGGTCTTAGATGGTGGTCCTGAGGTGCATGATCAGTGAGCCAGAGCTTGAGGGGGCCGCAGAGATGGCAGTCCCCTAATGGCTCTAGCAGCTGCAAAACCCCCAGTGATTTGGGACAAAGCTCTCCCCTCTGAAAGCAGAGTTCTACTGACCACAAAGTCAAGCAATTGACTGGCAGCATGAGCAGGCAAAGGAAGCAAAGCAAGCACAGCCATGCAACTTAGATTCGTAATTTTGGGGACAAAAAGTTTCAAAGTATGGAACTGGAGGAAGACAACACAGTCAGAACTCCCACACCAAAAGTTCCCCCAAAATATAAAATGAGTACAATCCATAGAGCAGCTTAAGAAGGCTATTGAAAACCAAATAAGATAAGTGGAGGGAAAAAATGGGAAGAGAAATGAGAATGATACAAGAAAATCATGAAAAGGGAGTCAACCACCTGACTGAAGAAAATAACGTCTTAAAAAATAGATTAACTTAAATGACAAAAGAGTCTCAAAAAGCCAATGAGAGGAAGGATGACTTAAAAATTCAAATTTGCCAGATGGTAAAAGAATCTGAAAAGCTTGCTGAAGAGAATATTTCCTTCAGAATTAGAGTGGAACACATGAAAGCAAATGACTTTACGAGAAATCAAGATACTATTAATCAGATTCAAACAAATGAAAAAATAGAAGGTGATGTGAAATATCTCATTGAAAAAAAACAGTGACCTAGAATATCGATCCAGGAGAAACAATTTAAAAATTATTGCACTACCTGAAAGCCATGATAAAAAAGAAGCTAGAAAACATCCTTCAAGAAATTCTCAAGGAAAATTGCCTTGATATTTTAGAACCAGTGGTCAAAATAGAAATGGAAAAAATTCACCCATCACCTCTTGAGAAAAAGATCCCCAAAAGAAAACTCCTAGGAATGTTATAGCCAGATTCTGGAGATCCCAGATCAAAGAGAAAATATTACAAGCTGCCAAGAAGGAAGAATTTGATTACTGTGGAAACAAAATCAGGATAGCCCAGGATCTAGCAGCTTCTACATTAATGGATTAAATGGCCTGGAATGTGATATTCCAGAGATCAATGGAGCTAGGATTAAAACCAAGAATCACCTACCCAGGAAAACTTAGTATAAGGTTCTAGTGGATAATATGGTCATTCAATGAGGTGTAGGACTTTCAAGCATTCTTGAGGAAAAAAAATAGAATGAATAGAATATTTGACATTCAAATATAAGAAGCATGAGAACGTAAACAAGGTAAAGAATTCATAAGGAACTTATCAAACTTGAAATACTTACATGCCAACATAGAAAAATGATAATTGTAACTTGTGAAACTTTTATCAGTATATGTATGGGTATAGTAAATATAAATGTGTGTGTATGTATGTATACAAATGTATACATTCATATGTCTATATAGGAGGGTATATATGCATATGAATACATATGTGAGTGTGTTTTACATATGTGTACATAGATGGAGGAAACAAGTACAACTAAATAGGAAGGTATGATATTTTAAAAGCAGATACTGAGAAGTAAGAGAGGAATAGAATGAGAGGAGACAGGGAGAGCCAGACATGGTTAAACATCTCATATAGAAGGGGCAAGGGGTAACTGTTACAATGGAGGGGAAGAACAGGAAGGCAAAAGGGAATGGGTCAACCTTACTCTCATTGAATTTGGCTTAGAAAAGGAATGACATGCACTCTAAACTGGGTATCTTACCCTACAGGAGAGTAGGGGGGAAGGGGATAAGAGGGGGGATGATGGAGGGGAGGGCAGATAGGGGGGATGGTTGTTAGAAGCACAAACTTCTGTAAAAGGACAGGGACAAAGTAGAGAATAGAACCAGTGGGGAGCAGAATGGGAACAAGGGAAATATAGTCAGTCTTTCACAATATGTCCATTATGGACATGCTCTGGATAACTGCACATGTAAGCCCTGCGTTGAATTGTTGTCTTTCTAGTGGGGGTGGGTGATGAGGGATGAAGGGAAAGAATTTAGAATTTAAAGTTCTAAAATCAAATTATAATATCATTATTATTATTATTATTATTATTATTATTATTATTATTATTACTAGTAGTAGTAGTAGTAGTAGTAATTTACATGCAACTGGGTAATAAGGTATACAGGCAATGAGGTGGGGAAATCCATCTTGCGCCAATGGAAATTCAGATGGGTGATGGGGGATGATATTGGAGAGAACAGATTGGGAGAGGGGCTATACAGAGAGATAGCTGTTTTGGGGTGGTGAGTAGGTGAAAGTAAGGGAGAAAATGTATAATTCAATATCTCATGAAAATGAATGGTGCAAAGTAAAAACAAACAGTAGTTAATAGAAAATAAAATATAAAGATAAAAATATGGGTCCTTTCCTCCTTTCCTTCAACCTCTTTGGGATACTGACCCAGTATTAGAAATGCTGTGTCAAATGGTAAGCATCCATTGATTCTTGTTTTCTAGTGTTTTTAAATGGCATGGGTATTATATTTTGTCGAAGGCTTTTTCTGCATCTGCTGATGAAATCATACGTTTTGTTTTTTAGTCATATGGTAAATTAAGCTGATGCTTTTCCTAATATTGAAGGATGCCTTAATTCTTGTTATAAATTCCACCTTGCCATAGTTTATGGTCTTTATAATATATTTATATAATTTCTTTGCTAGTGTTTTATTAATTTTGTTTGCATTGTTCCTCCCTAGGGAAATTGTTCCATACTGTTATTTCTCTGTTTTTGTTCTCCCTGATTGCAGTGCCAAAACTATGTTTGTGTAATAAAAAGTAATTTATTAAGACTGCTTCTTTATCTATACATACATACACACGTATATGTATGTACATACATACATATAAATGTATACACATACACATATGCTTATGAGTGTGTTTCCAAATAGTTTCTATAGTATTGAGATTAACAGTTCCTTAATTGTTCAGTACAAGTGACTTTTGAATCCATCTGGCTCTGGATAATTTTTATTAGTGACCTCAATTATGAATTCATTTTCTTTAAAAAATAATTATAATAAATATTATATTTCATCTTTTGTTAATCTGGGAAGTTTCTGACTCTGTAAGCATTAATCTATTTCATTTGCATTGTCAGTTTTGCTGGCATGTGTTGGCAAGATAACTCCTAATAATTGCTTTAACTTGGTTCTACGTTCACCCTTTTCATTTTTGATACAAGTAATTTGGTTTTCTTCTTTCTTTTGTTAAATCAATTTAGACAAATTTTATCTTTTAAATTTAGTTTTTTCCCATAAAACCAGATCTTAGTTTTATCTATTAGTTCATTTATTTCTTTCAATTTCAATACATTTACATGTGAGTGAGATTCAAATAATGTCTTTTCTCTCATACACATCTTTTCATCACTTTCTGCTCCCCTGTAAAAGTTATTTTTTGTGTTCTTTTTATCGGAGATAATTTTCTCCATTCTACCTCTTCCTTTGCCATTCTTCTCATAGAGTGCCTCTTCTTAGCCTTCTCATGTTTTCCATAACTTAAGTTACGCATTCATACATTTTCTTTTCATGTAGAAATTTTCCAAAGGCCCTAATAATGATAAAGTTCTTAGATGATACAAATATCTTCTTTGCATATAGAATGATACATTGTTTTAACATTATTACATCATTTATGATTCCCTTTCTTGTTTTTTACACTTTTCTTAAATCTTTTAATTTGAAGTCAATTTTTTTCTTTTTTTAATCTTGAGTGTTTTTTATGAATTAGTTTATTTTTAGTTTTCGACATTCATTTCCTCAAGATTTTGAGTTACAGAATTTCTCCCTAACTTTCCCCTATCCCCACACCAAAACAGTGATCCTACTGAATACCTCTTCCCCCAATCTAGTCTCCCTTATATGCTCCTCCATTCCCTCTCTGACTTTCTAGTAGGGCAATATAGAATTCTATACTCCACTGCCTGTATATATTATTTCCCAGTTGAATATTTTTTAAAAAACACACTTTTTTACATTTTATTTTAAAACTTTGGTTTCCAAATTCTTTCCCTTCTTCCTTCATCACACAACCCTACTGGGAAGATAAGCAGTTCAATATAGATTGTACATGTGTAGTTATGCAGAACGTTTCCATAGTAGATATATTATGAAAGACTAAGTATATTTCCCTCCATTCTATCCCAACCTCCAATTATTTGATCTTCTACTTTGACCCTGCCCCTTTTCAAAAGTGTGTCCTTCTCACTACCATCCCCCTGAATCTGCCCTCCCTTCTATCACCTACCCTCTTATCCTTCTGTCCCCTACTTCCTCAAATTCTCTTTTCACCACAAATGCTTTAAAATTCTCTTTGTCACTAAATATCCATTTTTACCTTGAAGAATTATATTCAAATTTGCTTAAGTGATTCTTGGATGTGATACTAGATAATTTGACTTCTAGAATATCATATGCCAAGTCCGCAATACCTTTAATTGGAAGCTATTAAATTTTGTGTGATCCTAATTGTGACTACAAGATATTTCAACTGCTTCTTTTGGTCTACTGGTAATATTTTCTCTTTACCTTGGAAATTCTGGAATTAGGTGATGATCTTCTGGAGAATAATGCTTTTTAGGATCTTTTTAAGTGGTGATAAGTGGCTTACTATTATTTCAATTTTATCCTGTCCTTTTACCATGTTAGACAATTGCCCTCGGAATTTCTTGAAATATTATGTTTACCCTCTTTTATTGATTGTGCTTTTCAAGTAACCCAATACATCTTAAATTAAGACTTTTAGATCAGTTTTTTTGATCATGTAATTTTCTTACAAAATATTGCACATTTTCTTCTTTTGTTCATTTTTTCTTGATGTTCCATGAAGTCAGTAGCTTCCACTTGCCTAATTCTTTAGCTATTATTATTATTATTATTATTATTATTATTATTATCATTATTATCATTATTATTATCATCATCATCATCATCAACATCATTATCATCATCATTATTTTCTTGAAGATTATTCTAGAAAGAAGATTCAGCATGTCAGAAAGTCCCAAACTGTCTGGATTTTGCCAAAAAACATGAAAAATAGTGCCTCCTGGCAAATATAGAGTGCAAAAAATAAATAAGATTTGGTGTCAAACAGGGGTCTTCCTGGGACAATTGAAGAAGATCTGAAGAGAAACCTCAGGCATGAGGTTTTCTGTCTGTTAAAAATATACACCTTCAGGATAGTTCCATGGAAACAACAAATGACTACCCCTGGGGCTAGCTAGGTTGGGAGGTGACCTCACCCACAACTATAGGAATTTTCACTTCCTGTAAAGAGTTGGGAATCAGACATCTGAACAATGGGAGAGTTAGAGAACCTCTGCTGATAAGGAATGCGACCTCTAATTGTGCTGCTGAGAAGTTGTCCTTGGTGAGAAGGAACCAGAACATGCCTGCCCACTAAGTGCAGAAACAATAGCGATTATGGACAGAGCTTTCCCCCCTGAAAGCAGAGTTCTACTGAGCCAAAAAGTCAAGTAATTCACTGACCACATGATCAGGCAAAAGGAACAAAGCAAACCCAGCAATGCAACTTTCAGTTTCTTTTGTGGGGCTTAAAAAGATCAATGCATGTAAAGGGAGGAAGACAACACAGTCAGAACTCCCACACCAAAAGCTTCCAAGAAGAATGTAGCCTTTTTGCAAGCCATACATCAGTTTAAGAAGGATTTTGAAAACCAAATAAGAGAAGTGGAGGAAAAAATTGGGAAGAAAAATGAGAATGATGCAAGAAAATGATGAAAAGAGAGTCAACAACCTGACTGAAGATAATTGCACATTAAAAATACAGAGTTAGGGGGGCAGAGCCAAGATGGCGGCATAGAAGCTGCAAGGTCCCGCAGCTCCCACACTGCCACCCTAAACACACATATAATTATGAGCCCAAATAAAGTCTAGGACTCTCAGATTCACAAAAATACACAGAACACATCTCTCGCTGAAGGCAGCTCAGCAGCAAGGGCTCCTCATGGCGGCCAGAAGCTGAGACCCAGGCTCAGGGAGGTGGGAAGGAGCCAAGCCCCATTGCCAGTCTGTAGAGGTTCTACAGGCTCCAGCATCTCCACATCTACCAAGGCATGAGGAACGGGACAGGAGAGGGGCAGCTTGCACCACAGCAGAGATTGCGAGTCCAAAACAGCAACCATGGCCAGGCAAGGTAGCCAGGAGGAACAGAGTCTGCCAAGCCCCAGTGTGAGTCTACTTCAAAAAAATCTAAAGCACCTGCCTAAGGGAATCTTTGTCAGAGATGTCAGACACGAGTAGTGAAAGTGAAACTTTGAACATTAATTTGGGGATGATAAAGCAGTTCGGCCAATCTGCCCCCAGGGCAAGGAAGCAGTGGGGGAAGGGAACTGCTGAAACCAGTGGCGGTCCCCACCAGGCTGCTTCAGAGCCCCTGGCTTGCGGACTCCGCAGGGGGCTGAATCGATTGATGAGGGCAAAGTGCTCTTGCATTGAGTGGCCTGGATACAGATCATAGTTTTGGGTGGAGGTCCTGGGGTACACTTTCGGCAAGCCAAAGCTGGGGGGACTTGCAACAACCCCCTAATAGCTCTGGCAGTTGGGAAAACCCTAGTGATTTGCAACACAGCTTCCCCCCCTGGAAGCAGAGTTTCACAGACCTAAAATGAGAATGATACAAGAAAATCATGAAAAGAGAGTCAACAACCTGACAGGAGAAAACAACACTTTAAAGAATAGATTGACTAAAATGGCAAAAAAGGCCCAAAAAGCCAATGAGGAAAAGAATGCCTTAAAAAGTCGAATTTCCCAGATGGAAAAAGAATCTCAAAAGCATTCTAAAGAGAATAATTCCTTCAGAATTAGAGTGGAGCAATTAGAAGCTAATGACTTTATGAGAAACCAAGACACTATTAAACTGTTATCAAGAAATGAAAAAATAGAAAGCAATGTGAAATATCTCCTTGAAAAAGCCAATGATCTGGAAAATAGATGCAGGAGAGACAATTTGAAAATTATTGGTCTACCTGAAACCCATGACCAAAAAAAGAACTTGGAAAGCATCCTTCAAGAAATCCTCAAAGAAAATTGCCCTGATGTTTTAGAATCAGAGGGCAAAATAGACCTTGAAAGAATTCATCGATCACCTCTTCAAAAAGATCCCCAAATGAAAACTCCTAGAAATGTTATTGCCAGGTTCCAGAATACCCAGATAAAGAAGAAAATAATGCAGGCTTCCAAGAGAAAACCATTTGAATTCTGTGGAAGCACTATCAGGATAACCCAGGTTCTGGAAGCTTCTACACTGAGGGATAGAAGGGCCTGGAATATGATATTTCGAAGATTAAGGGAGCTGGGATTAAAACCAAGAATCAACTACCCAGCAAAATTCAGCATATTGTTCCAGGGGAAAATATGGCCATTCAATGAGGTGGAGGACTTTCAAGCATTCTTGCTGAAAAAACCAGAGCTGAACAGAAAATTTGACAAGCAAGCACAAGAAGCATGAGAAGGTAAACATGGGAAAGAAATCATAAGGAACTTGTCAAATTTGAATTAT
>CM053595.1:318916995-318937988 GCA_028646575.1 Pseudocheirus occidentalis
ACAGTCTTTTTCCCCAGGTTTTGACTCCTGATTTTATTATTCAATTTCTTTTTTCTGTTTAAAGTAGTCTGCGATGGCCAGGAGCCCTAGGCTCCCAAGGCCAGAGTCAGTCGGGGCTGGTAGTCATTGGAAGGATGGTTGGTTGTAGGGATTGGGATGAAGGGAGAGGTTCCCCGTTCTGCCAGCAGTCCTGGGTGGAAAAGATGAACCGCTCTTTGTGGAGCCCAGGGTGTAGGAGGGGAAGTAGGGAGGAGTACTGGGCTAGGGAGACGGAAAACATCTCAGTCCCCTGCTTCATTGTCTTCTGCTTTTTCCCCAGTGGTGGCATTCTCTGCAGTCTTGGAGGCCTTCTTTTTTTTCTTTTTCTGGGTCTTTCGACTGGCTGAACTCTGAAGGAGTGCTTTTAGCTCTGCATCCTGGACCTCTAGCTCAGACTTGTACAGCTCAGGCTCGAAGGGACCACTAGTTATCTGCATGGGACCACTGGGCATGAGGAGAACTGTGAATTTGAACTGGGCAGCAAAGTCACCTTCCTTCTCATATAGAACATTGAATGACTGGAGTAACTCATGTTTAGCGCATTCCACCACACCCATCCGGGCTTTCTTTTCATCCTCAAATGCCCTGATAGTGAAAGGCAATGCATCTAATCGCCTGTCCACCTCGCTAAAAAAAGGCACGGGAAGTTTTCATTTTCAGACCATACTGTTTTGAAGGATCTCGCTTATAGATGGTAGTTCTCTGTCTTGCATCCGTGGCCTTGCCCTCTCCTGAGCTCACAAGAACATCAACAGCATAGACATCATGGACTTCAAACTCAGCTTTTTCATAATCTTTGATGATGGTTTTTTTCTCCATCGATGAGATGTTGCTTCAATTGATGGGACAACATACCTTCTATTGGTGTGCATTTAAATGAATGGGCAACTCTGTTCCAGGCATCTGTAACTTGTGTCTTCTGGTTTCCAGGCTTGACCAGGCGAAGGGCTGCCTCAGCACACAGGTGAGCTGCCTTAATCACAACCGCTTTTCTCCCTGTCACGGGAGTGTCCTTAGATGCATCAACCACGAAACTGTGGGCCACGTTTGCAATGAAGCCATCCACATGAACTCCTAGGTCAATTTTTACTAAGTCATCCTCCTTGAGGATGTAGTCCTGATCGCTCTTCAAGGGGGACAAGTGACAGACACAGTTATTTACCGAGATGCTTGTAGGGAAGGTAATACCTTTCTTCATCTCCTTTTCCTTCTTGAATATCTTGCCTGTCTCCTCCGTGATCATGGCATCACCCTTCTCACACAGACCCAGCACAGATGCACCTGAGATTGATCCCTCTACCACCACCCTCAGGACTCGGTTGGCGATGTTGCCCCCCGTCTTGTACTTTGTCACCACCTGGTCCTCGGCGATCATCTGTTCCTGCTGTTCGTCTTCCCCCGACATCTTCCTGCAGCCGCTGCTGCCGCCGCCGCCGCCGCCGCCGCTACCGCTACCGCCACCACAGTCCTGGTCTCTATCGCTCAGCCGCCTGGCTTGTGGCCGGAGCCCCCCAGGTCGATGAGAGAGGAGGGAGAGCTAGCGAGCGAGAAAGTGCGAGCGAGCGAGCGAGTGAGCCGGCGGAACAGTCTTTATGAACATTTGGAACGGAGATCTTTCGAACTTTGCATATCTTGGGTTTATTTTGAACTACTGAAATTCTGCTTTGCTCATATAACATAGCACATTCTTTGAGGTGGAAACACCATGCTGGGTGGTCCTCTGACAACATTTCCTATGTCTCATATAGATTCACAAGATCTTCAGAGAGACCTTGAGAATGTCTTGTGTTGCTTTTCTAACCTCTGTAAGTACTTGCCTTTTATGAGTTCTTCATAAAATAGTCTTTTAGGTTCTAACATACTTTATGTTACCAGGTGATCTTCTGAATCTAAGACTATTAAAATGGAAGTGATTCAGTCTCCTGGTGTGGAACTAGTATAATTGTCCAGGTTGCACAGTCATACAAAAATTAGGTCAGCAGGATGGCTCCATAGAGATTTTTTAGCTCTTTTTCAGAGCTAAGCTACCAAGGGCATAGAGTTTAGAAGTTTCTGTTGAATCTAACCCAGAGGGACTCAAGGGGAAAAAAGGGGGAAAATAATTCCTTCTCACAAAGAAGTGGACACTCACTTCTACCTTTGATCCTTATTTCTGCCATAATTTTCTCCTTAGATTCCCTCCCTTTTACTTCCTTGACTTGAATGTTATTTTGATATGAGACATTCTCTTGTATTTATCTATCTGTATGACATGCCTTCAGGGTCTAGTACATGTGACATTTCCTTAAGGAGACCATTCTGCTTCAAATGCATACTCAGGTACATGTATGGAAGCATATATACATGCGTGCATGCATGTGTATGCACAAAATATCAACATTAATATCCACATGGGATAATAGAACATACCTTCTTTCTCCTCATCAATGCTTAAACAATTTCTTAAAATTATCTACAGAGCTCCTTCAGTTTTTCAATCTATCTAACTATGGGGGCAGCTAGGTGGCACAGTGAATAGAGCACCAGCCCTGGATTCAGGAGCCCCTGAGTTCAAATCCAGCCTCAGACACTTGACAAACTTACTAGCTGTGTGACCTTGGGCAAGTCACTTAATCCCAATTGCCCTCCAAAAAGCAATAATAAAAATAAATATATAAAAAGTCAACAACTAAAGAAAAAAATAAAATCTATCTAATAATGGGCTTCTCTTTCCTCTACTACTACAATCTGAGTTGTCTGGGTACCAGAACTATCTTCTACAACTTAGGGTCAAGAATCTATTAGTATCTGTGCCCATGCCTTTCTCATTGCAGGTTGGGAGTCCAGGCAACAAATTGTCATGCATTCAATAATGGGGATTCCTTTATACACATTTTGAACTAGACAGTTTCAGAGATCAGTAAAAGCTCTCCAGTACTAGAATTCTGGAAATGTATTTTTTCCTGATATATATCCCTTTCCCCATCCCCCTCCCCCACCCAAGAGTTCAATAGAATGCATCAAAGGTAGTGAGAATTATAAATAATAGTTTACTGAATTGAGTATTAGATTTATTGGATGAAATTAAGATTTTCCCCTCCAGAAGGTAGATCATTTCACTGTATTTTACTTTTAATTCAATTTTTAAAAAGTTATGAAGTTACTACTATATATTGGAAACTGTGCTAGACTCGATGGATGTCAAAAAGAATCATTCCTTAATGTTAAAGAATTTACAAGGGATCAGCAAGCATTTATTAAGCACTACCTGTGCATCTGGCACTCTGCTAGGTGGTAGGAGCACATAGAGACAGATGTAACAGTCCCAGCAGTCAAATTGTCCCCCGTGACTAGAAGTTTCTCCCTTCTCCCCTGTCTCCTGTCTTCAGTTCTCAGCTTGAGTCTCATCTTCCGCACAAAGACTGTTCTTTACACCCTAAGTGGTGGCACTTTTTTCTGTCATCCCTTCACATTTCTCCTGTTTATACCTAGTATAATTGTAACAGTTTGTGGTTTGTCTTCCCAAACATAACATTAGCTTCCAAAGTTCAGGGAATATTTCTGCTTTTTATATCCCTAGTTTTGTGTACAATCCCTGGCATATAGTATGCAGTTAATACATGTTTGCTGATTTACTATGAATTGACAAGCATGTGATAAACTCCTACTATGTGCCAGGTATGGCACTAAGTGCATAAAGACAAAATTAAAAGTCCTCTCTTTCAAGGGTCATATGTTCCAATGTGTTATTCACCATAAAGTAAAAAAACAAACAAACACACATATATGGTATTACAATGAGACTTCAAGAGGAAGACATTCATCAGTGAGGTGACAAAGAAATGTTTTATTGAAGATACTATGGCTTTCAAGAAGCAGAGGTGAAGATGGGAGCAGGGGGAATTGCAGACATTTCTTTTGAGAGCATGAAAGGTATCCATGAACACTATCCATAGCTACTCTTGACCTTCCTGAGACTTTACTTGCTCCTCCCACCTCTATAAAGTAGAAAAGAACAGAGTTAGGAATTTGCTTAGAATCTGAGAAACCACCCCAAGTCAAGCTAAAAAAAAGCTTTACTTGGATACTGAGCACTGAAGGAGAAATTATTAAATTTACTAGTGACCTAGGGGTAGAGGACATGTATTTTCCAATGATTTAATAGTGAATAATGATGGATTATTGATCGACTAAATGATTGTAATTAGTGATTGATGACTGAAAAAGTAATTGATTTGTAACCTAGTATACCTCATGAGTGGAAAACTTTGAGTATTGCACTTTGTGATTGAATTAAGGATTTTTGAATACTTGAGTTATTAAATAATTGGTCTTTGTTCAAAATTTTGTGACCATTGTACTGGAAACTATATGGCCATTTTCTGTGCTAAGTTATTGTGAAATGTTACATTCTTATTTTCTGTGATACATTTTAACACTGTGAATGCTGTACTTTGATTTACTGTGAATATTGTGACTTGATTTGTTATGGAATAAATAGAATATTCACTATACTTTATAATCAGAACCTTAAAAACTCTTCACAGCAGCCATCCTCTGGAAAGCTGCTAATGCTTGGCTTTATATATTTCTGTGTGTGCAATAGACACACACACACACATATATAAATGGTATGTGTATTTATATATACACATACATGTGCGTATATTTTTTTCTCTATGAAAACAACTATGAATGTTGGAAGGATGTTTTAGAGAATACCTTCCATACTGAATAAAATTATCATGATTATAATCACAACAAATATTTTCTCCTTTGATCTTCACAGCATCCCTGGGAGGTGAAAGTTATTATTATTATTATTATTATTATTATTATTATTATTATTATTTGATGATTATATCAAATTACAAGTGTGATGTATTCTTCAAGTTTCTCAAAACATCAAAACTTCATGTATCCAATTCACCATAAGGATTCTACTTTTATCCTAGAACTATTTCCTGGTATATGTTCAAAAGCCTGCATGGTAACCCCAGTGCTCATTTGCAGTCTTTCAACTGAACTCTCATTTCCCTTTTTTTTCCTATAATTTCCTGTGATCCTATCTAGCATTAGTCTTATCACATGATCAAGAAGTCATGATGTCACCAAATGTAGGTAGCCTCTACTTTGGCTCATGGATGCCAATGACCTTATGACCAAATGTCAGACTCTGTGAAAACTGTGGTTTTAAACATGCTCATTGCAAATTATCTTGAAACCAAAAATAATGATTGTGTTGTAATATCAATGATGCTTTCCACTATGAACTTACCCTACAGTTAGTTGTATTACTACTTCCTATCTAGAGAGTTTTCAAGTGAACTCATTGGTAAAACCAGTGAGTCATATATTAGAATTTTTGTGAGAGTGTGTTGTGTGTGCCAATGGTCAAATAGAAGAAATATTTCATCTAAGAAAGTATTTCTTCAAAAGTTTAATTTATTTATAGACATTGTACATAATCAAGTAAAATATCCAAATGCAAATTCTTTGCATTCAATATAATGCTTATCACTTGCCCTATAAAAAGAATATTTATATCATAACTAAGTATTCATTTTAGTTGATTATGTAGTATTCTAAAATAAATCAATGAATGAATGAATGAATAAAAGAATTACCTTTTCCCAGCAAAAGGATTTTTACAATTTTCCTAAAACTGTTCACCACATTTGTGTGAGAGAATTTTGATTTTATTCTTGTTTAACATCAAAGTAAATGAAGACAAATTTAGCGAAGTACTAGATTTAAGACTATGTCTGGGGTTGGGCCAACTATTACAAACTTTTGTTCAAATAAATTGTCCAACACTGAAGTTAAATGTGTGTGTGTTTATTAAATTATCATATATTGTAATTTTATTGAAATGTTATTTATACTCAACAAATTTTGCCAAACAAAGTAATTAAATATGAATTCTTGCAAATAAAAGTAAGAAATCAGGTCTTAATAGAATATGTCTTTGAATTCTAACATAATGTCCCAGATTAATTTATAATTGTTTTATAATTAGAGTTGTAAGATTTTGTATTCATGGTTTCAATTATTGTAGGTAGTATATAATTTTATCTTTTACAATTATGGAATATAAATTTTATTTTGGAGATTGTTTTAGGCAAACATTATCATTGCAGTTTTATAAGCAATTAATGTATAAATCTAAGAAAACAGTTAAATTACCATAGGAGTTCAAAATACATTAATTTTGTAACTGTTGTTCTTGCTGCTGCTCTTTTGTTTTCTAAATGGTTTCAGAGGACAAACAATAATAGAAACTACTACCCTTACACCATATGTGTGGAGAAAAATTGGGAGTAAGGGGTGTTGAGTTAATAAAGGCAAAACCTTGCATGTAGAAGCAGAAAAGAAGAATGAGTCTTAAGAGACAGAGAAGTCTGTGGAGGTAATGATTGAGATGGTAGTGCCATGGCATCCATGAGCCAATGTAAAGGCTACCTGTCTCTGCTGGATGGAAACAGGGACTTATCGGCAGGAATATCAACCATAAGCACAGAGTACAGATCTTAGGAAGCATAGAGAGGATACTGGAATGGTTCCAAGAAACTCAAAAGTGCTGATTGAGACAAGAACTAGACTAGTTAGTGCACTGAGCTATTTGGCAATTTTATGACTAAACCTTTGAGGAGAAAAGAATTTCTGCTTGGAAGATTGGAATATGATCACCCCCTTACATGAGAGGCTATTGACCATTTATTTTGTGATTCACCTGCTGTTCAATAAACCTATTCTTCAGCAGTACCATGGTAGTGCCATTCATTTGTGGAGTAATGAATATTGAGAGACAAGAACCAAATTCTTGTATTGCCAGATATATTTCTAGATGAAAGAGCATGAGGCTGAAATTGAGACTATTTCAAGATTAAATTCAATCAGCTTGATTTCAAAGCTTTGATAATTATGTTACACATTAATTATTTCCTTCAATAACAGCTTGGTGAGATAGGTTTTTAAGAAGTGGTTTTATTGCTAATATGCAAATGAGAACTGAGCCTCAAACAAATCAAGTGTTTTTCCATGGATGCCACATCTACTATGTGGAAGAGTCAAGACTTAAATACAAACTAGTTTTCCTTTAATGATTCCCATTGTACTATACAAATTCTATTCTTTTATTGCTATTAATTTCAACTCTATTTCTGCCATGTTCAAAGATAGTACTGCCTTATTAATAACAACAACCATAGGAGTTTGGAGTTATATAGCATTGCAAATTATTGAAATTATTTTACAGACATTAATTAAAATTAGATATTAGCAAATTACTTATCACAGTGTCTGACACATAGTAGGTATGGATACAAATGTATTATTATTACTATCTTCTTCATTATGTCATCATCATCATCATCATCATCATCATCGTCATTCATACAACCCTACAATGGAAGTGTTGTTATTTTCTCTATTTTACAGATGAAAAACTGAGAAAAGAACCTTAAGTGACTTGCCATGGCTGTACAACTGATGAGTACCAGAGCCTGAATTTAAATTCAAGTTTTCCTGACTCTAGGTGTAGCACTATACACTTGTTACAATGTCACCATGAGGTTTTTGAGTTCTTTGAGGGCAAGGACCACCTGTTAGCTTTTCTTTTAACCCTGGTGCTTGGCACAGTGCCTCACACACAGTAAACATTTACCAAATGTTTATTGATAGATTGCTTGATCATTTTATACTTCTTTTGGCTCTCACAGGAACTTGAACCTGTAAAGAAGATGCTACATCATGGGCCATCATGTCTAAGAAGTTGGTTGAACTTTTCTCCTGGTCCCCTATGACCTTTCTGTGAAAAGGAATTAGTATCATCTTTCGTCAGTTGTCACTCCCAAACCTTCATGCTTCCACCTACACATAGCAGCCTTTTCTCTTTTTAGTTTTGTTCTATCCAAATATAGGTCCTCACCCAGATCAGGTAGAAATTCCCTATGTGACCAGAGTATTTCTTTTTCTCAAGGAATTTCTAGTTCTTCTGTCTTCTCCATTCTCTGCATGTATAAATTTAAGGTATAGGACTTGGATTTAACAATTCTACTCCTCAGTTATCCCAAATACCATGGGATATTAAAATGCTTTCACTCTGCTATTCTTGTTAAGTCCCTGTCATATCATCTCTCATGCCTTCCTGTATTGCATATCTGATTTAGCACCACTACTCCCCTTATCTATTCTTTTCTTAGATGGAGAGCTCCTCATAAAACCACTATTTAAGGAGGATACTAAGACCAGGCAAATCTATGTTTCCTTTCAAAGTGGACTACTCTAGTCTTCCACATGATAGCTCAAGGATTTATTTATCTTGAAAGATGTCATGTCTTATGAACTGTCTTTGCCCAGGGATGATTTCTAATTGAAGAATCCTATGCAGAGTTAGAGCTACACAGCTAGAGTTGGCTTGTCCCATTGCAGGAGCAGCAGTAGTTCAATTCAAACAGTGAGGATTTCTATCTCCAAAATTGATAAAAGCTACAAATAAGGCTAAATTTAATATTTTGGTGATTGTCTAGATTAAAAATTGATTACGAAAATGTCACAGAAATAGTATATTTGAGTTGTATTCATACTCCATAATTCCTTCTTTGGATGTGGTTAGTGTTTTCCACCATAAGTCTTTTGGAATTGTCTTTGATCATTGCAATAACTGAGAAGAGTTAAGGCTATCAGAGTTGAGCATTGCACAATAATGTTATTGTCATGTACAATGTTTTCTTGATTCTTTTCCTCTCACTCAGCATCAGTTCATGTAAGTCTTTTCAGTTTTTGTTTGTTTCCTGAAATCTTCCTGCTCATCATTTCTTATGGAACAACAGTATTCCATTCCATTCATTTATCAAAACTTGTTCAGCCATTCTCCAGCTGATGAACATCCACTCAGTTCCCAATTATTGCCACCATGAATAGAGTTGCTTTAGATATTCTTGGTACATGTAGGTCTTTTCCCCCTTTTTTATGATCTCTTTGAGATACAGCACTAGCAGTAGCATTGCTAGATCAAAATGGATGCACAGTTCAGTTGTCCTTTGGGCAGAGTTCCAAATTGCTATCTAGAGTTGTTGGATCCATTCACAACTCCACTAATAATGAATTAGTTTCACAATTTTTCCACATCTCTTCCACCACTTGTCATTTTTCTTTTCGGTAATATTAGCCAATATGATAGGTGTCGGTGATAACTCAGAGTTGTTTTGACTTTCCTTTGTCCATGGAGAATAACTTGTATCGCAAAATCTAATGTCCTTTGTTTATATGATATTTGATATTGTTCTATCTTCAGTTTTGAAAAGAACCAATAACATCAGAGGATGATGTTTTAGCTTCTGCATGAATTGAATTTAAGTGAGGAAAAATCTTCGACATCACTTTACTTGAATTATTGAATTTAGTGGCAAGACAAAAATCAAGATGAATGGTTATGGCCCAGGATTCAGTGGACGACCTTGATGTCTTTGATATCTGACCAAGTTCTAAGCACTCAACAGTGCCCGCTTCAACCACCATCATGGCTGTTGGAACAAATTGTCCTCATTCATGCATTCTGGAGGAGAAGGTCTCTACATGGTTGGGGTCGCCAAGTGACCTAACTCATCATCTACTTTGAGTTCTGTCAGTAACCTTCAATCTGGTCTAGCCCATCGGCCAAGATTGTTTTCCTGGGATTTAGCTACTACTCGTGATACAGTTGCTTGGAGCCATAATGAGGGTGAAAGATGGTAAATGAGGGGCCTTAAAAAGCCCTAAGTATGCCCTCACATCAGAAGTACTAGTCCTCCCTGAATATCCCAGTCATTCAGGAAGAAAAGTGTAGTGTATCCAATGATTATATGCTTATCTGATCTTAGGAAAGTTGGTGTTTGGAGGAAAAAATGTACAAGAAATCATGCATTCAATCTGCTTCATAATGAAGAAGATGGTGAAGAGGTTATGCTAGTGGTGGTGGTGGTGTAGAGATGATGAAGGTGTTGGTGATGGTGGTAGTAGCAGCATTGATGATCTCTAAAAATATGAATTATATGATATGCTAAGCTGATTATTAAATAACAAACATGAGCTGCCACTCTGTAGATTTAGGAAAAGAATTCTGTGCTTGGGAGGACCTTCTAAAAATTCTATTACCTTTTTACACAACACAATGAGGCCCTATGGAAGGACTTTGAACTGAAGAACTCAGGAACCACCCAGAATAAATAGTACTGTTACTGGAAAAGTTAAATGATGACTTTTTAAAAATATGTGTCATTCTTCTTTCTAGTAATAAATACACATTCACATGCACACATATACATACACACATGCACATATATGTGTGGGCATATATTACCTACTAATTTTTGCAATTTTGAGGTTGAAACAGTTAAAATTCTGCATTTTAGATGTGCTGGAAAATTCATGATTGCAATTTTAAATATTGTGAATATGCCTGATTTTTTTTTTTATTGCTTCTAAAATGTTATCTTGCATTATGTAATATTCTGGGAGCACCCCCACCCCCATGAATTCTTTAGCTTCAAATGCATAAATTAGGCTATAATTCAGAATTAAACAAAACATTAGATTGTAACGGCCTCCACAGATGTGTTTTTGGAACCTGATGCTTGAAAGACGACATACAGTGAGATATAAATCAAATATGAATAATAAGAAGAATGGATTGTGTTCCATAGGGTCTCCATACTGTACTAAATAGCATTCCAAATATACAACTATGGAATAATAGAATAAATATAGAATAAAGAAATTGATAGAGGATAGACACAGGAAAAATGCAGGTATCTGGGTGTCTCCAACTAACATTCATGCCCCTTCCCAAGGAAAATGATGCTGACTAATTGTACTCTCTCTGTGACTTGTTTAAATTAATAGTGATGGTAAGTAGCAGAACTTGGATTTTAATGCACGTCCTCTGACTCAAATTCCAGGGATGTTTCTGTTATATGATATCTTGATTTAATGTAGGGTACCTTTAACAGATCATCATAATGGTTCTGTGACTCTACCCACATGGGACATTTTAAAGGTAGTAATAACCATGCTACTACTGATGATGTTGATGAAAGCTAACTTATTTATATGCACATAAATGCATATTCATGCATTTGTGTGTCTCTGTGTTTGCATAGAGAGAGACATAGAATAGAAGGATGAGTTTTGTTTTGTTTTTTTTTAGAAAGATGGAACACTATTGGATATAGGCATCATTATAGAACTGGTGTAGTTACTTGTATCAACTACTATCAATAGTTCATTCCTCCAGAAATTCTCATTTATTTGTTACTATATACAAATATAAGCATTCATGTATGCATGCTTGTGTGTGTATATATACATGTGTGTGTCTACATATACACAAATCATGTAAGATATTTATTTAGATATATCTCTATATATCTCTGTTTTATATGTCTTCTGTCTTTCATTTGACATATAGAATTTAAATGTCCATATATATGTGCATGCATATATGTATATGCACATAAGTGTGTATGTATGCATATTCCTATTTTTTCTCAAACATGTGTTTTGCCCAAGTAGAATGTAATCTCTTTGAGAGCAGAAAATCTTACACTTGCATCTCTAATTCCATATTGGCTAGTACATGCCTGGCACAGAATTGTGTGACAGGTAAAATCTGAAATAAATAAAGTAACTGAGATTTGAGCTTCTGAGTTTATTTTTTTTGTCCTTATCAATGCATTGCAATTTCATAACAAATCAATGCCATGTCTCCTCAGCTAAGCACTTGTCCCCAAACACAGGAGAAGACTGGATTTTATGCATTAAAAAGAAAACAAAGAACAGAATATGGACCAAGATTCAAAATTAGGTAATCTGATTTCTAATTGGAGAAAAGATTAGGGGTTTTCTGAGTTAGGAGAGGGATGACTAAATTTTGGGAGTTAGGAAGACTAAGAGCATGTAGGCAGATTTTTCCATGTGTGAAATAGGATGTCATTTCCCATGTGATTGGCAAGCACATAGAATTTAATGGAAAATTAAATTTAGATATCAAAATGGAGTCTGTTTTACAATATAAAGTCAGTTTATTTCAAACAATTATAATAATTCTCTCAATTCCCTTTTTTGATTCATAGAGGATGAAACCAGCCAATTGATCATTTATTAAAAAGGCAAATCTATGAGGCTTTTGATATGCTCGTGCTCACTAGCAACATTATATATCAAAAAAAGACCACCAGGAAGCATGCTATTGCATAAGTCAGCACAACTGCTAACAGATTCTAGGGACCATAATGTCAATAGGCAAACCCTATTAAATAGATTCTATAGGTAACCTAAGACAGGCTACAGATCAAAGTACTTAGAGGGCTCACCAAGGTCTAATTTTAAGAGGAGGGATTTGCATATCACCAAGGTAATAAAAATCAGCAAACAAACATCTTGAAACAAAAGAACAAAGCAATACAATGATCAGCAATATTAAATACTATCCAGCCTCCTGGTATCCTAGTAGCTTATTCCCATTAACCATTAAATAATATTCTTTCTTCAGTCCTAGATTTTCGATTTGGAAAATGTTCTCTTTACCATTCTGGAATAGGTATCCTTCTCAGGATAGATTTAAAGAGGGCACTGCTTCTCTAGTTCCAAATGACTTGTAGAGGTTGTAAGTTATTTCTGCTAAAATGTGTCAGAAGACTCAATATAATTTAGTGCAATCAACAATACTTGGAGTTTTTAAAATTTGTTTGGAGGGATGTGTTAAGGCAATTGAGGTTAATGACTTGCCCACGGTCACATGGCTAGTATGTGTGTGTGTGTGTGTATGTGTGTGTGTGTGTGTGTGTGTGTGTGTGTGAAGTGTCTAAAGCCGCATTTGAACTCAGGTCCTCCTGACTCTAGGGTCGGTGCTCTCCTCACTACATCACCTAGCCATTCCCTTGTTTGTTTGTTCCTTTGGTTTTTTTTCTCTTTTCTTTTTCTTTTTGGCTGGGCAACTGCGGTTAAGTGACTTGCCCAAAGTCACATGGTTAATTTTGTGTTAAGTGTCTGAGGTCATATTTGAACTCAGGTCGTCTTGACTCCAGGGCTAGTGCTCTACTCACTGCACCACCTAGCGGCCCCTGTGTGCTTGTTTTTTAACTAATTCATGAAGTGAAATGTAGTTCAATAGTTAGTATTAGTCAATGCATTTTGGAAAGATGGCAGAGTAGGTTAGAAATTTCCAGACTCTACAGAATTCATCCCCAAACATATAGAAAATCAACATGAAATGAATGTAGAGCAGTAAAAATGAAGGGACAAAGAAGTTGTCCTCCAAAAACATCTTGATAGGACCTCAGAAAGGACTCTAGGATGTCAGGGTTAGTCTTCATAAAATGCAAATACCTTCAGGCTTACTTCACTGAGTCAACAAACAGTAAGCCCAGAACAAAGCAGACTAGGCCTCCAAAAATTTCACCTCAAATTTCACATTGTTACTGGCCTCATGAATTTTCACTTCAGAAACTTTTATCTCACAAACTTTCATCTAAAGAACAATAGATGGTTGAGTGAGGGAAGACTTAGAGAAACCTTGTTGTTTCTGGAAGTCAGGCTTACCAGTGTTTACCAGATGTGGTCCCCAGCTGCCACTGTTGGCAAAGAGAAACAAGCCCAACCTGGTGAATTCAGCACCATGGAGAGAAAGAACCCTTTCAATTTAGGATGCTCAGGAGAAGAGCACAGGAGTCCCTGATGTTGAAACCCTGGACAGAATTCAGAAAATAACAATAAGAAGGATATGAGGACTAGGACAACATTATCCATAACTAGGGATTAAAGCTTGTTAATAAAAATACTATTCTGTTGCTCAAAATAAGATAAGACACATTTTTTAAAAATTGAATAAGCTAAGAAAAAAGAAACAAACTACTGGTGGTTACTTCAGTGTAAAAGAAGATCTGAATTTATATTCAAAAGAACATAGTAAGGTTAAAAAGGAGCCACTCCAGGCAGAGCCAAAATGACTGAATAAAAGCAGGAACTTGTTTGAGCTCCCTCTTGAACCATCTCAAATACCCATAAAATGACTCTATACAAATTTTAGAGCTACAGAACCCATGGAGTGACAGAGAGAAACAAATCCATAAGTGAAGGAAGCCTGGCAGGCCAACAGCAAGGCTCTACCACACAGAGCTGGGAGTAGAGCACAGTCCTGCTTGGGCTCTGCCAGTCCAGACTAGGGGTCATCCAGATCCATGGCACAGAACTTCCAGAGCACAGTTCAATAGAGTGAATCACTGGCAGCTGTGAGGTTTTCAAGACTTCTCAATCCATAAACACCAAAGAGAAAGACTAAGTTTAGTGGGGAACACTATCATCACCAGGGCAGTGGATGTGGCAGCTGCTACTGCCACATGGCTGCCTCCTAAGCTCCTGGTCTACAGATTATAGAGGTACCAAGCAAACATTCAGAGGCTAATAGCTCTTGCTTTGGTCTACTTGGGTCAGGGTCTAAGTCTTGGGTGGTGGTCCTGGGGTGAGGCATGCTACTGTGGCAGAGTTTATGGTGGCTATAGAGAGGGTGCCCTCCTCATAGCTCTGACCACATTCTGACAATGAGTGCAAAACCTCAGAAATTTGGGACACAGCACTCTCCACTCTGGAATCAAAGTTCTACCATGGCAGAGTTCTAAAGTGAAGTAATTGGTTTACAAGATGAGCAAACAGAAGAAGCACAGACTATAAAATCTTTTTGGGGTGACAAAGAGGATCAAGATTTAGAACCAGAAGAAAACAAAGTAAAAACTCCTGCATTAAAATCCTCCAAGAAAAATATGAACTTGTCACATGCCATCAAGAGCTCAAAAAGAATTTTGAAAATCAAGCAAGAGAAAGAGAGGAAAAATTGGGAAGAGAAATGAGAATGATAAAAGAAAATCATAAAATTTATGCAGTCAACACCCTGACTGCAGAAAATAACACCTTAAAATATAGACTGCCTCAAGTGGCAAAAGAGGTCCAAAAAAACAGTGAAGAGAAGAATGCCTTAAAAACCAGAATTGGCCAGATGGAAAAGGAATTTCAAAAGCTCACTTAATAAAATAACTACTTCAAAATTTGATTGGAACAAATGGAAGCCAATGACTTTATGAGAAATGTAGCCATTTCTAGGGCTGGAAAGGGAAGGAAAAAATTCCATTATAATTTTGTTCCAAATCTGAAAGAAATACTAAGTTGTGCATAATAGATTTGCAATTTCATGTGCAATCATTTGTTATTGCACTCTTATTGAAATTCTTCTTTATTCCACAAATCAAATATTAAATTAAATTAAAAGAAGCAGCTCAAGACTTACAGTGCTAATTCTATTTACAACAGAGCTATAAGAAGAACATCAAAATAAAATCTCATAACTCACCTCAGGCTTTAGAAAATTTTAGAGACCTCTTGGCTCAGTTATAAATAAGATGGAATTCACTTTTATGCTGATAGTAGCAATCCAAAAAGTTTTTATGAAGCCCTGAAGGCTATTTCTGGGCCAAGGTTTTATGGACCTTTCAATTATTCAGCATTGGTAGACTCACATTGTTTAATGATAAAGATAAGATCCTTGAGATATAGGCTGAATATTTCCACAGCGTTCTCAACAAACCATCATTTACCAATGCTGAAGCCACTGATTGTACACTTCAGGTTGAAATCAATCCATCTCTAGCTGAACTTCCAACTGAAGAAGTTTGGAATGTCATTAAGCATCATGTGAAAAAGGGCCTTGTGATGATTCTATTCCATCTAAGATTTGCAAAGCAGGGAGTCTATTGCTTATATAACAGCTGGCTGACATCTTGTTTATATGGCAAAAGGGGATTAGACACCAGGAGTTCAAAGATAACTCCATTGTCCATTTCTATTAAAAAAGGAAATAAATCGCCCCACTATAAATATAAGGGTTGAAAGGGGGGGTTGATCTTTCTTAGTTATCTACCAGCCAGCAACACACCAAGGAAGTGTGGGAGAGAGGAGGAATTAGACTGCCTACCAAATTGAATGTCTACAGGTACATTTTGCTGACCTCGTTGTATGTCTATAAACCTAAAGAGTATAGCAATGGCATGCGAATAAACTGAAACACTTCCATTTGAAATGTCTTAGAATATTCTCCAGACTCGTAGTTCCTTTCAACTATTCAAACACTACTGCACAGACCATGCATGAATCCAATAGGCTGACCATGCTGTTCAAATGTCAAACATTTGATTGCATAAAAGATACTTTTATGGAGAACTCACACAAGGCAAGTGCTCACAGACATATCAGAAGAAGTAATACAAGGAAACTCTCAAGGGCTTTGTCAATACCTTTGAAATTAATTGTGAGGTATGGGAGACACTGTCAGAGGACCACACATCATGATATGTCTGCGTTTAAGAATATGCTCTGCTCTATAAGCAAAGCAGAATTACAGCATCTTAAAAGAAAT
Organism: Pseudocheirus occidentalis; assembly: GCA_028646575.1. NCBI lineage: Eukaryota > Metazoa > Chordata > Mammalia > Diprotodontia > Pseudocheiridae > Pseudocheirus > Pseudocheirus occidentalis. Next base: position 318,933,458 of record CM053595.1, read on the forward strand.
ATGATGTGTGAAAATTTAGAGACATTTACATTCCAAATGTTCATTTGAACTCTTTACTCATGACCTATGATAGAACCTTCCAAGCTTGTGGTCTGATCAACCAAGAAGGAATTGTTTCCTTCAGCAAGCATTTGAACCATGTTTTCCACTTGTTCAATTCTGCTTTTTAAGGCATTCTTCTCCTCATTGGCTTTTTGAACCTCTTTTGCCATTTGGGTTAATTTATTTTTAAGGTATTATTTTCTTTGCTATTTTGAGCATAGGATCTCCTTTAGCAAGCTTTTAACTCATTTTACATGAATTTCTTTTGTTTTTTTGTTTTTTTTTTTGTTTTTTTTGGAGGGCAGTTGGGGTTAAGTGACTTGCCCAAGGTCACATGACTAGTTTTTGTGTGTGTGTGTGTGTGTGTGTGTGTGTGTGTGTGTTAAGTGTCTGAGGTCGGATTTGAACTCAGGTCCTCCTGACTCCAAGGCCGGTGCTCTATTCACTGTGCCACCTAGCCGCCCCTTTTCATGAATTTCTTGTTTGCCAATTTTTCCTCTACTTTTCTTATTTAATTCTCAAAAGTCTTTTTTTGCTCTTACATGGCCTGATATCATTTCGTATTTTTCGTGAAGGCTTTTGTTGCAGGAGTTTTGACTTTCTTGTCTTCTTTTGGTTGCATATTTTGATCTTTGTCACCAAAGTATGATTCTATTGTATTATTCCCTCTATTTGCTTATTTTCCTAGTCAATTACTTGACTTTTGAACTCTTTACTAAGGCAGAACTCTGCTTTCAGAGTGGAGAGTGCTCTGTCCTAAATTTCTGGGGCTTTTCCCAGCTGTTGTTACAGGTGCTTCTAGGTAACTGTACATTTTCAGTTCTTCTAAGATGATATGATCAAAGGAAAATGTTTTCTCCTCTCCTGGAATTTGGTCTGATTTATAAGTGACAGAAAGTACGTTTTTGCCTAAGAACTCTGAGAATGATTCCCTCTCCACTGCTGTCCTAAGCTCTGCCGTAACAGTGGACCTCCTCACCCCAGGACCACCATCCAAGATGTTGACCCAGATCGAAGAGGTCAAAGCAAGAGAATACTGCTTGAGTTCAAGCACAGAGACCCCCCAATTGCCTATAATCATTCCCTTGATTTCCCCACCATTTCTGGACCTGAAGCTCTGGAAGCAGTTGTTGCAACTGCTCCCACCACCTCTACTATGCTGGACCTGGAGCCAGACCATGCTCTTCCCTCACCCAGGCCCAATAGAGTTTTACCACTGACTTCTACTTCGTCTTTGGTATTTATGGGTTGATAAGTCAGGAAAACCACCACAATTACCCTGACTCCTTGTTCAACTCCATCTGTGCCATCCAGCCCAACCAGGACTGTGCTTAATTCCAAACCTGGTGTGAAAGACCCTTCCTGTCTGCCTACCAGGCTGCTGTCAGCTGGATATGTGTTTCACTCTGTCAGTTTGTGAATTCTGTTGCTCAAGAATTTGTTTAGAGTTATTATACAGGTATTTGGAGTGTTTGGTGGGTGATCTCAAACAAGTCCCTGTTTTTATTCCACCATCAGTCTCGGTCCCCTCTTTTACTTTATTTTATTTTATTTTGTTTTATATGTTTGCTTCAGGTGATGAATAATATATTATGCTCCAGCCTTTCACCTTTACTCTGTGTGTATCTCTCTGCTCAAATGTGTTCCTTAAAAACAACACATTGTAGCAATATGATTATTTTTCTTCAGTATTTTTTGGGGGAGGTCTCCTTTATCAGGCTGTTGACTCACTTTTCATGATTTTCTTGCATCATTATCATTTCCCTTTCCAATTTTTCCTCCACTTCCCTTACTTAATTTTCAAAATCCTTATTGAGCTTCCCCATGGCCTGCAACCAGTTCATATTTTTCTTAGAAGCTTTTGATGCAGGAGTTTTAACTTTGTTGCCTTCTTCTGGATCTATGTTTTAATCCTCTTTGTCCCCACAAAAGGGTTCTATAGTATGATTGTACTCCCTCATCTTGCCCAGTGTGCCAGCCAATTACTTGACTTTTGAGAATTTTGCCATGGTAGAACTCTGATTCCAGAGTGGAGAGTGCTGTGTCGCAAATCGCTGGGGTTTTCACAGTTGTCAGAGCTATCAGGAGGGAGCCATCTCTCCATCCCCCACAAGCTCTGGCACACTGGTGTTTATGGATTGAGAAGTGTGGAAACCAGCACGTCTGCTGGCGATTCACTCTCCTGAAGGCTATTCCTGCAAGTCTGGGGTGCTAGTTGGGGCCACTCCATTTCTGGGCCTGCAGGGCTCATGTGGGACTGCACTTGGCTCCCAGCATCAGTGAGATATAAACTTTCTGTCATCTTTCCAGGTTGTCTTAAGCAGGAGATTTGTTTCTCTCTCTCTCATTTTCTGAGTTCTGTAGCTCTAAAATTTGTTTAGAATCTTTTTAAACCAGTATTGTAAGTAGTTAGCACAGGAGCTAAAGCAAGTTCCTGCTTTTATTCCACCATCTTAGCTGCACCCAGGAATATAATTCTTAATTTAGTCAGCTATTTGCTTCCATTTTATGGGAAAGTCTATCCTGTTCACATTCACGGTTATGATTACTATCTCTGTATTTCCTGCCACACTATTTTTCCTGCTGTTTCTAGTTTTCTCTCTCCTCTGACTCTGCCCGCCTGACCAGTGTTGTGCTACTGACCACCACCTCCCTCAATCATCCCTACTTTCTATCCCTTCCCACTTTTCTGTGCCCTTTTCCCTGCTACATCCTATAGGGTAAAATAAATGTCTTTACCCAACTGAGCATTACTCCTTTTTTGAGCCAAATCTGAGGAGAGTAATGTTCAAACATTGTTCACTGTCCCTCTTCTCTCCTCTTCTGCTGTGGTTTCAGGACTTACATTTTGTCTTCTGTCTGGTGACCTCCCTGATGGCCTGCTGATCCAAGGCTGAGGGGCCTTGGTGACTGACCTTTGCTATAGCTAAGAGTCTCTAGCTGTGCTGCTTGAACATCATCTGAACTGGACTGCCTCCCTTTTTACCCAAGTGAGTCAGACCTTTCCTATAGTCTTTCTAAGTTACCTGAAGCTGAAAATTGTATGACTCCATCTTATTGTGAGGTTCTGTCACTCTAAATTCCTTTTAAAGGCTTGATTTAATGTTTTGTTTTGTTTTGTTTTGTTTTGTTTTTCCTGAGGAACTGTGGGGAGAGCTCAGGAAACATTTTGGCTTCTCTCCTCTATCTTACTTCTATCTTCCAGCATTCTTGAACTTTTTGTCTACAGATTTTTACAGTAGTCTTTATGGCTGACTGCATTTTCCCCTTAGAAAACTTTTAAGATAGCAGATTCTACCAATATTAAGCATGACACAAGACAAAGATTTTTCTCGAAGCATCTTACTAAGACATAAAAAACACAAAATGATAAGACAGAAAAAGGTAGTGTGCACAATTTTTGGAAACGCAGTAAATGCAAGCCCCCTTTTTGGGACAAATTTGGGATCAATTTGGATTTGTATAAGTTTTAGCATAATTTGAGAGTTCTGTCTTTTAGTCACCTCCCTCCACTCTTCCATGACTGATTTCCAGTTCACTAAGGATTTTTCAAAGGGTCTGTCAATGTAATAGCACATTCTTTTCTATTTCTAATATATACATAAATATGTGTGTGCATGCATATATACATATGTATATATGCGTATGTATGCATATATGCTTATGTGTATATATGTGTGTGTGTGTGTGTGTGTGTGTGTGTTTCTGTGTGTGTATTTTTCAAAGGAGAATCCTCTGGTATTTTACTAAAAGAAGTATCTCTTCCCCAGTAAGTTGAGAGCAAACTGTCTGTAGTAGTGTAGGGTTAAATTTTCCCAAGGAGTGTGGAAACAAACCTTACTTTAGCTCAGAAGAATTCAAAAGCAAAATCAAGTTATGGAGGTATGAAGGACCATCTTTCACAAAGCTAACATGTGTCCCAGAGAGTAGACTCTTTTCTTACTCTGGATGGCTCCACCAAAAATTTGACAGATAAAATCTGAAATAACTGAGGAAACAAAGGTTCAGGCTTTTAAGCATATCTATTTATTAAACAATGCATGAGGGGGCAGAGCCAAGATGGCAGCGTACAAGCAGCAAAGCACCACAGCTCCCACACAAACATGCTAAAAAACTCATAAAATGGGAATCTAAACAGATTTTCAATCTCCAAAACTCTGCACAAGACAGAAAGCACATCTGTTGCTACAGGCAGCGCAGCAGGCGGGGCTCTTCACAGCAGTCTGGGAGCCGTGTCTATAGGAGAGTAGATTGGCTGCACTGGAGGCAGAGTTACCACATCTATCAGGCCAGAAGACAAAAAGGCTAAGAGAAAGGTCAGTGGATTTTGCTGACTGGGGAGGAGAAGAGCGGGTCTGGCCAAACTGCTCCCAGGGCAAGGAGGTAGCGGGAGGCTGCTGTAGCAGCAGGAACGTCTGAGAGCTGCAGCAGCTTCCACTGGACTGCTTCAGAGCCCTCGGCCTGCAGATAGCAGGGGGGCTGACGCGAC
>CM053595.1:318938488-318963582 GCA_028646575.1 Pseudocheirus occidentalis
AGGGACAGGGTAGAGAACAAAACAAGGGGGGGTTGCAGTATAGGAAGGAGGGACATACAATTAACCTCTCACAATTTGCCCACCATGGAGATGTCCTGTGTAATTATACAGGCACAGCATGTATTGAATTGCTGCTCCTCCCAGTGGGAGTGGGTGACAGGGGAGGAATTGCAAGAATCTAGTATTTAAAGCTATACAATCAAATGCAACTGGGGAATAATACATACAGAGACAGGGGCAGGGAGGAGCTTCCTGCCCTGCTAGAATGCTAGAGAGGTGTTGGAGGAGGGCATAAAAGGGAACAGATTGTGGGAGGGGTCTTACAGTGTGATCAATGTTCTGGGCTGGGGGGTACGGACAAAAAGGGGAGAAAATTTGTAACTCAAAACCTTGTGGAAATGAATGATGTAACCAAGAAAATAGATTAAAATTTAAAAAAAAGAAAAAAAACAATGCATGATAATTGTATAGCACGTCAAGATGAGGTCTCTTTAACTTGGTATTAGACTCCAAATATAGGAAGAGTCATATTTATTCATTAAAGGAAAACAACTTAATATAAATCAGAATACAAGATTAGGTCACCTACATTCTAATTGGGAGAAAGATTGGTGGCTTTTTGAGTTAGTGAGTAACCAAGTTTTGAGAATCAGAAGGGGTAAGAGCACAAAGACTTTTCCAGATGTCATATCCCATGTCACTGAATTGCCTTGAGTAGTAAGTACTTGGGATTTGAAAGAAAATTAAATGTAGGCCTCAGAATGAAATGAGTTCCACAAAATGGAGTCAGTTTGGTTCACTCAACTGACACAATTCTCTCAATAGGTATACTTAAATAATTGAATAATTGCTTCTTGACTTTTTGCTTGATTGGTCAACTGACCATTAAGAGGAAAGAGATTTTGGAAAAGTCAAAAGTAGAGAGACAGACAGACAAAAATACAAAGGCATACAGAACCAGAGATAGGGAATTTGTGGAGGCAAATCCGTATTAAGGCAATGACCAGCGAGTTGTGTTTTGTATTGTCTAGGGAGAATTAGGAACTTGTCGTGGAGGATTTTCTAAATTTTTGGTTCAGGAGATTAATTTATAAATGTGGGTGGCAGGGAAGACAGCACAGAAATTTTTCCATAAATTTGCATAAGAATTGCATAAGAGGAAGAATTAGATTTAGAGCATACTGATAGTAAGTCATATAGGACAGATATTAAGGTAAGGATATGAGTTGATAAGGACCTAAACAAATAGGAAATACAAAAAATACCAGTTGTCATAAGGAGAGAAATTTATGATAGGTGGGCCTAATGCATATCATACTGACCAAGGGAGAAACATTTGAAAAGCTTTAAAACTCAGGGGGTAAATTATTAATTAATCTGAAACCACTTCAAATTGGAGCTTGAGTTTAATTAAGGGCAAAAATGGCTGAGGAATTAGGGAAAGCCACTGAAGTTGTGAACCAAATGTGTACTTTGTTCCAGGAATTCTTGTCTTTTTCTTACTTTTTGAGAAACCTCAAGCTGGGGCTCTCTGTAACAGTCCAAGTTTTAAACCAGAAATGATTTGGATCTCCTATTTACCCAGCAGGATGGAATTTCTTCTGGAAATGAGACAAATTGTTTTGTGTGTGTTTGTGTGTGTGTGTGTGTGTATGTGCATGCATTGGGAAGGACTGCAAGGGGCATTTAATGTAACCCCTAATAGAAGGGAGCATGCAGAATACTCCAAATCCCTAATGTTACAGATAAGGGAACTGACCTTAAGAGGATACTTTATTTTCTCAAGTTAACATGTAAAGAGGGGCAGAGCCAGAATTTGAATTCAGAATCAGAAGCACTAAATACATGGATTATCCCATTGTAACATGTGATAAATAAATATTTATAGCTATGGGAAAATATGTATGCATGTGTATGTGTGTTGTGTGTTAATATATTTTAGATATGTGTGTATATGCAACACATATATTCATTCATTCATTCATTGATTCATAGGAGCTTGATCATTGTAGAAACCCAAAGAAAAGATATAATGTATAGGTAATAACATTCACCTAGTCTCAGCCTAAGAAGACTTTGGTCAAACGTGCTAAGATAATGTTATTTAGGAAAATTAAATTTCTTTGAAATGTCATGACCAAATGTAAACTCCGTGCCATTATACATTGGTTCATTCTTTATCTTTTCATCTGTACTGTGGAGCATGGGAACCGGGTACATGATAAGGACTAAATAAATGTTTATTGACTGTTTAATTGATTAATAACTATGTGAAAACCCTTGGGCAGGACAGTGTCTCACTTGAGCAAATAAATCTGACTCATTCTTACGATGCATTAAGGGAAGACACTTCAGTATAAACCAGTTATTAGTTCTATTCCCTTCTGCTCAAGACAAATTCATCTGGGCATGATAGGACAGATGGAGAAAGTAAATACTGAATACTAGGTATGATGAGCAAAACCAGGTTTACAAAGACATAAACAATAACAAGCAAAAATAATCAGTTCCATCAAGGAACAGGGAAGAAACATGTAAATAAATATGTACATATGATATTCATCCAATGTAAACAAAAAGGAACTGAGAAAAAGCTTAACAGTTCTTGTTGGGGCAAAGAGCAGCAACATTCTGAAGGATGCCAGGAAATCTAGAAACTAAAAAGAAGGAAGGAGAGCCAAGGAAAGGCAAACAATTGAAAGACAGATTATCCCATGTAAGAAATACCAAGTAGAGTAGTGGAACTAGATTACAGAAAACATGGAGGAAAGTACATTATGTTGGAAAGCTAAGAAGTGACCAGGTTTTGAAATTCTTTACATGCCAAAAAGAGCAGTTTGCATTTGATTCTATAAGTAATAATGTAACACGGGAGTTTATGTAACAGAGCATTTACGTGCTCAGATTTGCACATTAGGGGATTTTATTTTTTATTTTGGAAATGAGTGAGAGATGAATTAGAGTGAAAGGAGACAGGAAACCAGGAAACTGACCAGAAGCCTTTGATGAATCTTCAAGTGTGAGGTGAAGGTCACCTTCACTGGGGTGATGGCATAGAGGTGGCAATTAATAAATAATTAATGTTTATGGAATGGGAATTATCCTGCTGGTAATTTGAAGCAGGATGTTATATGCTAATCCAAAGGATGAATCTTCTCCAATTCAAACTGGCAAGTGTATTGATCCAGATAATCCAAATTCACACAATTAACATAAGTCACAATTCTTTTTTTGTTTGTTTTGTAGGGTAGTTGGGGATTAAGTGACTTGCCCAAGGTCACACGGCTGGTTTTTGTGTTAAGTGTCTAAGGCCAGATTTGAACTTAGGTCCTCCTGACTCCAGGGACGGTACTCTATTCACTGGGCCACCTAGCCACCCCAAGTCACAATTCTTGATTCAACTGTGCACTTTCTAATTTATTAGAGATTTTTACAACAAATTACTTCAAAATTTCATACTGATACCAGATGATCTGCTTTGAATTTGCTGATGACAGCTAAATGTGACTTATTCTAATGTTATTATAATACCTAACTAACTATTCTCCCTCTGTCTGTCTCTCTGTCTTTGTCAGTGTCTCTCTGTCTCACTCTCTCTGTCTTTGTCTATCTCTGTCACCCTGTCTCTGTCTGTCTCTGTCTCTGTCTCCATCTCTCTGTCTCTCTCTGTCTCTCTCTGTCTCTCCCTCTCTCTCTCTCTCTCTCTCTCTCTCTCTCTCTCTCTCTCTCTCTTTCTCATACCCTCCTCTACCTCTCCTTCTCCCTCTCCTCCAGTCAGGATTGATAAATGTGGTTCATATTGTGTCTTTCACTTTGTCTCAGATTCTGTACTTATCAATGAAAACAACATTTTGCACATTCCAATACAATTTGATTAACCACTCCCATACCAGTCCTGTTGTTGTCCCACTTCTTCATTTTCCAGAAAATCAATCATTCTCATTATATCTCTATACTTTCTTATAGTGGTAGACACTATTAATCAGTGGGTCTTGAGACTAGAAAGTTAAATTCTAGAGATCTCCAATTGTATCCCCTATTTTGTGGAATAAAGGAGACAAAAAATACTTTCTTACCTCACATTTTATATCTTTTCCATAAGGAATTTCTTGTTCTTATACCAATATTCTTCTTCTGCTCCATCTACTTTTCTCTGTAGTGTTTTGATTAGCAATTGTACATCAATGAATTTCTTCCCCCAGTTCTATTTTGTTTTGAAATTTGGCACTCAGAATCATTCTCATTAGTGGTCCTTAACCCCTGACAAAAAGCCCATTATTTTTCTCTGCTGAGTTATAGGACAGAAATTCACATATGTCTCTCAAACAATATATTTCACTAGCTTTTATTTCCTCAATCTATCTTCTTTCAAAGTGCCTATCTCCAAATAACAGTAATAATGGAAATGCAACTGGCATTTTTTGCTTTCGCTTTCTTGAACAGTAATTCCCAGTCCCTCCTAATGCCTTTTAACTTCCTTAAGGTAATAACATAAATCCCATATTAATCACTAGAAATATATAATAGTTTTTAGGCTTTAAAAAGTCTTAGAACCCTTCTATAATGCCATGAATATATCATTTAAAAAGACAAGAGTTTTTTTAATTTGGATATGTTACTAAAATCCCTTTTACTAAATTAAAACCAGTAAAATATTTGTTTTGTGATTTCATTACCTGTATTTCAAAACACATTTTTCTACTGAATAAGTCATGAAGAAAGGACAGAGAGAGAGAGAGAGAGAGAGAGAGAGAGAGAGAGAGAGAGAGAGAGAGAAAGAGAGAAAGAGAAGGAAGGAAGGACGGAAGGACGGAAGGCAGGCAGGAAGGAAGGAAGGAAGAAAGGAAGGAAGGGACGGAGGGAGGGAGGAAGGGAGGGGACAGATCAACAAAACTATTGAATACATCAACCAAATCTGACTATATCTCACACCCTCTTCATATACCTCTCCAGTGAGAGGAAGGAGATGCATTTTGAAATTCTTTGGGGGAAGCAAGTGTAGTGATTATAATTATCATTTTCTTTAAGTTTGGCTTCTTTTTATTCTTTCCTTTTATGAGTTTACCAGCATTTTATAGATTGTTACCATTTATCCTTTATATTACTCTGAATCATTTCATATAAATCTTCCCAAGCTTCTCTGAATTTTTCATATGGATTTTTTCTTTTGGATCTGTGTTATTTAATTACATTTGCATACTACAGTTTAACTATTACCAAATCTATGGCTACCTACTTTGTTTCCACTTTTTTACCACTCTTGCTATAAACTCCTGCTATAAGCCTTTAGTATATGAATGAATGGATAAAAATATATATTAAGCACTATGCTATTAGCACTGTATTAACAATGGCTACATAAATGGAAACAGAAAGTAATATAATTTCTCAAGGAGAACACAAAGGCCCTGACCATCATCTGTATTCTGATGCCAAATAACAGCAATTTTTTCATTCTATCTTTCTTGTTCCTTCTTTACACCTTTATTGCCTTTCCCTTTTACTTTTCCTTTCTCAATGGTTAACCAAGTTGTTTAAATCATATTTCAGAAAGCATATCTCTTACCAGAGTATGTTCCAAATGCCTGTCCATGTCCTGTAGGCTGGACCATAACCACAGTCAGTTTAGTGTCCAAATGGACCTTCCCTTTTAGTTTTTGAGGACTTAGTAGCTGGATTTAAAATAGGGTAATTATTTGTCCAAACCTAAAGGTTTCCAAGGGAACAACTTGAGGCCAAAACTGAATAAAAACAGTGCAGGGGAAATAAAGGGTAGTTATTCCAATCCACTCTTTAAAGCCAATATTACAAGTATTTTGCTTCACTTCCTTGAGGAGGAAAAAGTGTAATGTTTTCCAAGGCTATTAATGGAAGTACTTCAAATGGTTTTTTAAAAGATTAAGTTTCCCAGGGCTATAACTGAAAATAACATCATTTCATTACACATACTTTACATACTTGTACTCTGTATTTGGATTGCAAATCCCTTGGTAACTTTCATTTCCATTGTTTTACACTGAGGATTAGTATTTATTCATCAGATGTGAACTTTAACTGGAAGCTCACCTGTAAAGGACAGGTATGCTTCAATTTGGCCATAACTGGTAATTGTCCTACACAATTTTCTTTTGTCTGTTAGTTTCAGAGAGCTTTCAGTCTCCTAGAATCTCTGTGGGGCATGGGGTGGGGAAAGACATAAAATATACTTATTGAGTTGATGGAATAATGATGTTATTGTGTGGGCTGTAATGCTCCTTGGCAGATTAATGGCAACAATCCAATCATCTTTTTCTTCCTGCGCACACACTCAGCACTGAAAAATGGACAATATTTCCTTTATATGCTCCATTCTTTAACTACCCATGTCTTATCCAGTCAAGTCTGACCAGTTATCTAAACTGGGTGGTAGGTAATGCTAAGAAGACCACAATATCCATGTCTATTTTGCTTCCTGTTACCTGGAACTCAGACTGCATCTGTAACTTAGAGTCTGATGGTTCAAAAACACATTCATTAGATTTGAGACCAATACAGAGCATGTGAATGAAGGAGGATAATTGGGGTCCAACTATATTATGCTTCATTTTTGCTAAAGAGGATGATGACTGCAGAGTTAGAGAATCTGAATTAAAAGTCTGCCTTTGACACCTCCTAAGTGTGAAATTTTGAACAAGCCACTTCTCTTGGTATTTTTTCTCACCTATAGATTAAGGGCTTTAGATTAGATACCTTCTGAGGTTCCTTTTAGCTCAAAAACTATAACTAGATGACCACTTTTACACGTCCTATTTTAAAATGGTGATAACATTGGTCTACAAAGAGTTAAACCAAATAGAATATGAATTCTAAAAACCTGATTCCTATACAGTGGTACAAAGGCTCCCCTGGGAATTAGAAGCATTGAGTTTAAATTTGTGCTCTGTCACATTTGGTTCAAGCCATTGGACAACTCTGGGAATCAGTTTCCTCATTAGGAAACAAAAGAATAGGTTGGCATAACTACTCTCTAAGGACCGTTTCATATTTATATCAATACTTCTATAGGCAGAAGGTGGGCTGCCAGGAAATGACATTTTCAGTTAAAGTGGGTCAGAATTGGTTTACTAATGGGTGAACGGACTTATATTTATATTATCTGGAGGCAAAGTGAATACAATAACATACTTATCCTTAACTTGGGGGGGAAAAGAGAAGTTATCAGAGCTATAGAGGTTATTCTTATATAATTATATATGGGAGAACTTTGGAAATACTCTCAGAGATCAAATGAATAGATTAGAAAGTTCTCCATGAATCAGAAAATGGGGGGCAGCATCAAGATGTCAGAGTAGAAGCAGAAAAACACTGTGGCTCCCCCTATAACCACCTCAAATACATATAAAATATGACTCTAAAAAAATTTTAGAGCTCCAGAACCCACAAAGTGACAGAGAAACAAAACTCCCACTGAAAACAGCCTGGCAGGTGGACAGGAAAGGTTCATCAGAGCACAGTGGGAGCCAAGCACAGGCCTGCATGAAAACACAGTTTTACCCCCAGGGTGGCCAGAACCAGCCTTGCCTGGAGCACTGTGAGAGAGTGGATCACAGGTAGCTGTAACAGTTTCCAGAATTATCAACCCATAAGTGCTAAAGAAAAAGTGAAAGGTCAGAGGAACTTGGCTGGATTTGTGGGGATAGAAAAGTGGGGATGGCCCTCTGCCCAAGAGTCAAAAGCAGCAGAAAAAGTGGCCCTGCTGCCATGTCCATATGGCTGCTTCAGAGCTCTTGGGCTACAGATTGCAGGGGAGCCAAACAAACATTCAGAGGCTAAATGCTCTTGCCGTAACCTGTGTGGATCTGGATTGTAGTCTTGGGTGCTGGTCCTGAGGTGTGTGACCAGTGAGTCAAAGCTGATGGGCTGTAGAGATGGCAGCCTCCAAATAGCTCCAGCAGCTGCAAAACCCCCAGCAGTTTGGGACAAAGTTCTCCCCTCTGAAAAAAGAGTTCTACTGTTGCGAAGACCTCAAAAGTCAAGTAATTGACTGGCAACATGAGCAGGCAAAGAAAGCAAAGCAAGCACAGCCATCCAACATTAGATTCCTTGTTGGGGGACAAAAAGTATCAAAGCATGGAAGGGGAGGAAGATAACACATTCAGAACTCCGGCACCAAAAGCTTTCAAGAAAAAATATGAATTGTTTACAGGCATAGAGGAGCTTAAGAAGGATACTGAAAGCCAAATAAGAAAAGTGGAGGAAAAATTGGGAAGAGAAATGAGAATGGTGCAAGAAAATCATTAGAAGAGAGTCAGCAACGTGACTGAAGAAAATAACACCTAAAAACAGACTAACTCAAATGGTCAAAGAGGCCCACAAAGCCAATGAGGAGAAGAATGCTTTAAAAAGCCAAATTTTGCCAGGTGGAAAAAAATCTCAAAAGATAACTGAAGAGAATGATTCCTTCAGAATTAGATTGGAGCAAGTGGAAGGTGGCTTTATAAGAAATAAAGATAGTATGAAACACATCCAAACAAATGAAAAAAATAGAAGGCAATGTGAAATATCTTTTTAAAAAACACTGACCTGGAAAATAGATCCAGGAGAGACAGTTTAAAATTATTAATTTAACATTCAAATACAATAAACATGAAAATGAAACATGGAAAAGACCTTTGAACTTCCTTCTAGCTAGAAATCTATCTTGTTTCTCTTGCAAATCTTTAATTTTTGGTAAGTTTCTCTGTGTGACTAAAGTAATATATTGGCAGTCAAAAGTGAATGTTTCCTTATGAAACCTGCCCTGACACTATTTATGGCACTATGAAAAGAGCACTGAATGTGGAGCAACAGAAAATGAGAATGAATTCACGTTCTCTGATAGACAGGAAAGAAACATTCATTAATTGCTTCATATATTTCAGGTACTGTGTTAAGTTTTATGAATACAAAAAAAAGCAAAAATGGAAATTACTTGCCCTCAGATGGCTTGAATTCTAAATGGGGGATGAAACGAAAAGTGATTTTGAGGGAGAGTTTTTGTATGTATGTATATATGTATGTGTGCCGGTGTGTGTATGCATCCTTCAACTGTCCTCATACTGGAAAAGTTTCATAAATTACAATTATCACTTTTCCATGTTGGCATGTAAAGAGCTCAACTTTATTACGTTCCTCATGAATTCTTTTTCATGTTTCATTCTCATGCTTATTGTATTTGAATGTTAAATTTTCTATTCAGTTCTGGTTTTTTTCATCAAAAATGCTTGAAAGTCCTCCAAATCATTGAATGACCATATATTTCCCTGGAACATTATACTCAGTTTTGCTGGACGGGAGTTTCTTGGTTTTAATACTAGCTCCCTTGATCTCTGGAATTTCATATTCCAGGACATTCAATACCTTAATGTAGAAGCTGCTAGATCCTGGGTTATTCTGATTTTGTTTCCACTTTATTCAAATTGTTTCTTCTTGCCAACTTGCAATATTTCTCTCCTTAATCTGGGGAACTCTGGAAACTTTTTATAACATTTCTAGGAGTTTTCTTTTGGGGATCTTTTTCAAGAGGTGATCGATGGATTCTTTCCAGTTCCATTTTGCCCTCTGGTTCTAAAATAACTGGGGCAATTTTCCTTGAGAGTTTCTTCAAATATGATTTCTAAGTTATTTTTTTCTGATCAGTAGTTCAATAATTTTAAACTTTTTTCTCCTGGATCCAGGTCAATGGTTCCCAACTGACCATTTATTTTCTCCTTGACATTTATGGTTTGAGGAGTCTGAAAAACCATCACTACTGCGCCTGATTTCCCTCTTCTGTGTTCTGCTCCAGCCGAGCTGGAAGCTTGTCTAGACGCCCTGGGCCAGAGCTCTGGCTCACTTGGGAATGCGCTAGGCTCCCAGTGCGCTGTGTTAGACGTCTCCTTTTGGCCTGCCCGGACGCCTTTAGAGGGAGATTCCTTTCTCTCTTTCTCCTTGTGGGTTTTGTAGCTTTAACATTTGTTTAGAGTCATTTTGCAAAAGGTGTGGGAGGTGGTTGCAGGCAGAGCCCGGGCCAAGGTCGGGCTTTTACTCTGCCATCTCGGTTCCACATCTTTTTTTCCAATTTAAATTAATTCATTTATTTTCTTGTTCACATCTCTCATTTCCAGAAGACTTTGAGTTACAAATTTTTCCCCATCTTTCCACTACCCAACACCCCAAAACAGTGATACCAGTGTATAGCGCCTCCCCCAATCCGCTCTCTCCTATGTCCTCCCCCCTCACCCCCCTCAATTTCCGGTAGGGCAGGGTGGATCTCCCTACCCAGTGCCTATATATCTGAATTCCCAGTTGCATGTAACTATTATTATTATTATTAAACATAATAATAATAATAACTATTATTATATACATAAATATTTTTAACATTTTATTATAGAACTTTAAATTCTAGATTCTTTTCCTCCCTCACTCACCCATACCCACTGAAAGAACAAGCAATTCAACACAGGCTGTACATGTGAAATTACGCAGAACATCTCCACAGTGGACTTATCGTGACAGTCTGATCATATGTCCCTCCTTCCAATCCCACTCCCCAGCCTTGTTCTGTTCTCTAACCTGCCCCTGTCCCTTCACAGTAGTGAGTACTTCCAGCAGCCCTCCCCACCACCCTGCCCTCTCCTCTCCCATCCCACCTCTTATCCCCATCCCCACTAATCTCCTATGTAGTAAGATATCCAGTTTAGAATTTATGTCATTCCTTCCCTAAACCAAATTCAATGAGAGTAATTTTGAACTTTCCCGTTTTCCTTCCTGTTCTTCTCCTCCAATTTAACAATTAATCCTAGCCTCTTCTGTCTGAGATAATAAACCCCATTCTGTCTCTCCCTGTCTCCTCTCATTTTAATCCGCTCCCACCTCAGAATTTTGCCTTTTAAAGTATCATTCCTTCCTATTCACTTGATCCTGTGCCCTCTATGTACACATATATGCACATACTCAGATATGTGAACATACTCATATATAAACCCTCCTATATAGACATACGTGTATGTATACGTGTGTGTGTATATACATTGTATGTCCTTCACCTATCCTCATACTGAGAAAAGTTTCATAAGTTACAATTGCTGTTTTTCCATGTTGGCATGTAAATAGATCAACTTTGATAAATTTCTTATGATTTCTTTCCAATGTTTTCTCATTCTGCTTCTATTTGATTGTCAAATTTTCTTTTCAGTTGTTTTTTTTTTCACCAAGAATGTTTAAAAGTCCTCCACCTCACTGAATGACCATATTTTCCCCTGGAACATTATACTCAGTTTTGTTCGGTAGGTGATTCTTGGTTTTAATTCTAGCTCCCTTGATCTCTGGAATTTCTTATTCCAGGCCCTTCGATCCCTCAATATGGAAGCTGCCAGATCCTGGGTTATCCTAATTTTGTTTTCACAGTCTTCAAATTTCTTCCTTTTGACAGCCTGTGATATTTTCTCCTTGATTTGGGGACTCTGGAACCTGGCTATAACAGTCCTAGGAGGTGTCTTTTGAGGATCTTTTTTAAGAGGTGATTGATGAATTCTTTCAAGTTCTATTTTGCCCTCTGGTTCTAAAATATTAAGGCAATTTTCCTTGAGAATTTCTTTAAAGATGCTTTCTAAGTTCTTTTTTGATCATGGTTTTCAGGTAGTCCAATAATTTTTAAATTGTCTCTCCTGGATCTATTTTCCAGGTCAGTGGTCTTCTTTTTTTTTCCATTTGTTTGGATCTCTTTCATGGTATCCTGATTTCTCATAAAGTCATTTGCTTCCATTTGATCTACTCTAATTCTTAAAGAATTATTCTCTTCAGAAAGCTTTTGAGATTCTTTTTCCATCTGGAAAATTTGACGTTTTAAGGCATCCTTCTCCTCATTGGCTTTTGGGGCCTCTTTTGCTATTTGAGTCAATCTATTTTTCTGTTGTTATTTTCTTCAGTCGGGTTATTGACACTCTTTCATGATTTTCTTGCATCATTCCCATTTCTCTTCCCAATTTTTCATCCATTTCTCTTATTTAGTTTTAAACATTCTTCTTAAGCTCACCTATGGCTTGTAGGCAGTGTAAATGTTTCTTGAAATCTTTTGGGGTTGGGGTTCTGAATGTGTTTTCTTCTTCCCATTTCATGCTTTGACCCTTTTGTCCCCCCAAAAGGATTCTAGAGTTCCATTGTTGTTTCTTACTTTGCTTCCTTTGCCCTCTCATTTTTCCAGTGAATTATTTGTCATTTTAGCTCTGTGGAACTCTACTTCCAGAGGGGAAAACTCTGCCCCAAATCATTGAGGATTTTTCCAGCTGCTGGAGCCATTAGGAAGCTGCTGCAGCCCCCACCAACTTTGGCTCAGTGAAAAATCACTTGAGGACCACCACCCAAGACCACAATCCAGATCTAGGACGCTCAACACAAGAGCCAATCACTTGGCCCCCCTGCAGTCTGCAGGCTGTGAGCTCTGAAGCAGCCATGTTGAGGTAGCTGCAGGGTAGCCACTTCTGCCACTTCCTTGCCTTTCAGGAAGTTTGGTTGGACCACATTTCTCCCCCAAATTTAGCTGAGTTCCACTGACCTTTCACTTTTTCCTTGTTTCTTATGGCTTGATAATTCTGGAAACTTCCACAGTTTCCACTGATCCACTCTCCTGAAGTCTCCAGCTGCGGCTCATCCTGCCCTCTGGGGCCAATCTGTTTCAGGCTGGGCTGTTTATGGCTCCCAGCAAGCTGCAATGAGCCATTCCTGCTAAGCTGCCTTCAATGGGAGATGTGTTTTTCTGTATTTTCATGTGAGTTTTGGAGCCCTAAAATTTGTTTAGAGTCATATTTTATGGGTATTTGAAGTGTCTATGTGACAGCTGCAACATTTTCCTGCTTCTACACTGGCATCCTGTCTCTGCCCCCAAAACTCTCATTTTCTATTCATTTCTCATCTCCACTTCTGCTTTTTAAGGCATTTTTCTCACTGGCTTTTTGGATCTCTTTGGACATTTGGGTTAGTCCATGTTTTAAGTTGTTATTTTCTTCAACATTTTTTTGTCTCCTTTATCAGGCTGTTGACTAGTTTTTCATGATTTTTTTTGCATCAGTCTCATTTCTCTTCCAAATTTTCCTCTTCTTCTATTACTTGATTTTAAAAATCCGTTATGATCTCTTCTGTGGTCTGTAACGATTCACATTTTTCTTGAAGTCTCTGAATATAGGAGATTTTATTTATTCTCTTCTTCTGGTCATATATTTTGATATTCTTTGTTGCCAAAGTAACACTTTATAGTTTGATTTTATTCTCACCATTTGTTCATTTTCCCTACCAATTCCCTCACTTTTTAGCTCTGCTTTAAAGATAATTCTCTACTTCAAGTTTGGAGAGTGGACTGTCCCAAGCTTCAGTGGTTTCGTGCAGCTGTTTGCATTAATAATTCTAAGGACATGTAAATTTTCAGTTGTTCCCAGCTGGTATGATAAAATGAGAGGTGTTTACTCTTCTGGTCTGTGCTCTAGTCTTTGACCACAAGCACTTTTTTCTGCCTAGGAACTATGCAGAGAATTCTCTCTTAAGTACTGCCACAAGTTTCATCATGCCAGTGCCCCTCCTCATCACTGAAGCTACTCCCAGGATTGCTATCCAGGTCCAAGCATGAGAAAAGCATGAGAATACTGTTTCAGCACCAGCAAAGAGATCCCTGTAATCATTCTCTGATCAGCCCCTGTATTCCCCACTATCTGTAGACCAGGACCTCTGGAATAAGCTGCAGCTGCTGCTGCTGCTATTGTCACCCTCACCCCAGGCCAGGGTGCAGGCCATGCCCAGGTCCAACTGATCTTTGCTATTCCCTTCTAAGCTGTTGCTGTTGTTTGTGATTTGAGAAGTCTGGAAACCACCACAACTGCCAGAGACTCAGTGCCCTGAAGCATGCAATGCCCTGTCTGTCAGCACAGTTGCCAACACTGGACTTCAGTCTTCTCTCAGACTGGTGCAACAGATTTTTCCTATCAACCTTTCCAGATATTTTGGGCTGGAAATTTGTCTCCCTTTGTCACTTTGTGGGTTCTGCTGCTCTAGAATTTGTTTATACTCATTTTTACCAGTATTTGGAGGGGTTTGGGGGTAGATCTCAAGCAAGTATTTGCTTTTACTCTACAATTTTGAACCTACCCCCAACTTCTTTTCTTTAATTTCAGATGGCAGAAAGAAGAACAATGAGTGAAATTTGTCCCTCCAAATGGGCTTAATATCAAGTGGAGAAAAAAAATATTATCTAAAAATAGGTTGCCTTAAAATGAAATGGAGTGCCTAAAGAGGTATTTCCCACTCTACCCATTCTTCTTAATGAAGGTTTATGAGCAGATGCAGATTGACCACTTGTCGTCTTGTTTGTTGATGGCTGCTAGATTTTTCCAACTTAAGAATCTTTTTCAGGCTTCCTATTGGATCCGTTTCCAACTCCATGATGATCTAGAATAAACTTTAGGGCATGGAACATGAGAAATAAACAGAGCTTTAAAACTCTATGGTTGTAGCCAGAAAGTATCCTCGATTTCATCCACTTTAATTCCATCATTTAAAATTTGAGGCTATGAAAATTTGTATCATTACCAAAGATCACAAAATTAATTAAGTACAAAAATCCTGAGAATCCATATCTTCATATTCAAAATTCAAAGTTTTACCCATGATTAGCATTCTGTATTCCAGGGATGTTTTCATTACCCTGCATTACATAGAAATCTCTCTCACTTGTCAACATATTCATAGATATTCTGCCAGAATTTCCTCCCATTTTCCAATGAATCAATATCACATGATATCACTACATAAATTACGTCAATAATAGAAACAATATTCCTTTGATGTCTTAATTTCCAACTAATATTCAGATTTTGACATGTTTTCTTGTTTTCATTTTAATATTTACTTAAATATTTGTGGTTCCATATTCAAAAGTCTTCATGTTCATTCAGCAAACTCTGACTCTGTTTGTGACTACTGGGTAATGTCTTTGCTCAGGAAGAGATTATAGGTACTCAGAACTATGCCCTTTAGAGAACTGATTTCTTCCTGTGACAAAACCCTCCTCTCTTTTATAACGCCATGCTCTTAACTAATATCTTTTTTTCATGCTTCTCTATCTCTGTCTCTATCTATCTCTCTGTTTTTTTCTTCAATGTGAACATATACACATGCATACATGTTTGCATACGTATGTATATACACACGTGCACATGGTTACACATATGTTTGTATAGACATATCTTCATATACACACGTTAGGAAAAGCAACAATTGCTCGAGGCAGGACACATGAAGTCTTCTTAGAAGATGAGTATCAATTTAATTCCTTAGGAGATCAGGGACAGCAAGAGAAAAAGCAAGGGGACATAAGATGGAATTTTTCATTTATGAACAAGTATAGATAACAAAGACTTCTGAGAATAATAAAGTGTAAGATTATTGGAAATGTGGGTAGAGTCAATATTGTGAAGTCTTAAATTTCAAAGTGAAGTCTTCATATTTTTCCCTTAGGGGTTAAAAGGAGTTCCTGAAGCTTACTGATAATAAGAATAATAACTAGCATTTATAAAGTACTTTAAGGTTATGAAGAAGTGTATGTCTGTTATCCCATTTGGTCCTCACAACAATGCTGTGAAGTATGTGGGATTTCCCCCTTGTTAATGTGGATAAAGAAATTGAGGCTCATGTAGTTAACAAATGCCTCCTGCCAGAGCTCAACACAGGTCTATTAGATCTTGAATCTAGCATTTGAGTCACCATCACAGAGATAGGAGAAAACATAATCATACCTTTAGGTAAATCACTTAGAGGCTAAATTACAGTGAGCAGAAATTTGCAAAAAGAAATAGTAATTTGAAGGCTTTTTCACTAATCTGGGGAGGTGCGATACAGTCTGGGACTAATGTCTTTGATGTGTGAGTTAAGAGAAGGAGACATATGAGAGAAACTATGAAGAGAGAAGAGACAAGACATAACAGTGCATTGATATAGGTCTAGTGAGAGTTCAGAATCAAGTCTTACAACAGTGTTAGGAGAATTGATGTTGTAATGCCAAGCAAAGGCAACTTCCAGTGTTTGGATAGGAGCATAGTAACTCTATCTTATTTAGTGACAAATTAAGGCAAAAATATCACAAAACAGGGAAAATCAAAATACAGTGTAACTCATTCATTTAGCAAATAAGTTCTCAATTCAATCCAACTACTACCCCACCCCTAGATAGCACATTCATTTATTCAGTCAAAGTCTCTCTTCTCAAATGGTGATTAGTTTCCAGTCATAAACAAAGTACTAACTCTGGGGTTGAACACTCAACCAGAAAACCAAGCCAATACAGGGGGATCTTTAAATTCCATTACCATTATAGAAGTTTAGAATGATGTGTATGTCTTTGATAGGAGTACCACGTTTATCACTCACTAGTATAGAGGATTGTGGATAGTATGTATCCTTTCCATCAGGTCTTAATTTCCTTATGTACAATATAGGAATAGGAATTTCTATTCTTTTATCACACTGAACATAATCATAATCATAATCTAGTAAACTAATAAACATAAACATAATCATAATCTAGTAAACTAATGAATAAATTATGCCTAATAATTATCTTGCAATAGATATGCAATAAATATCTTGCAATGATTCAGAATGAGTTCTGGGATTATAGACTGGTCCATAGATTTAAGGCATGTTAAGGCCATAGAGATCATAGAAAATATTCATTTTATACAAATTGCATCAGGAGAAGGAGCTAGCTCTAATCATAGAGCCAGTAAGAGAGAGATCTTTGGTTTGAACCCAAATCCTCTTACTTTTACTACATATGCCCTGACTTTTTGGAAAAAGTATGAAGTTCTAGATACCTTCCCCCATGTATTAATATAAAAATATTTCTTATTAGATTATGACTGATTTATTTTTGAAGAAAGGAAAAATTCTGAGCTGCAAAATAGTTGCTATATCAAAAATTCATATATGAATACTAATTATCCATAGGGCAGGATAATTATTTTCCAAGAGGACTGTACTCCTGGGAGCTTTTTCTAGATAAAATTTCAATCAATCTGAAACTTGTATTTTAAAAAAACCGCATATTTAAACTATGTCTCAGAAAATTACTCATATAATTTGATCTGAAAGGCTCAAAAGGGAACATCATTGAAAAATTAAAATGGGAATGAAACCAAATGTAAAACAACAAAGACAAAAAAACCATTCTACATAAATTATTTTTAACATCTTCACAAAATTTCACTAACGGCCGTTTTCTTTTTTAAATCATTTACAACATAAGTTGTGCTTGGTTCTGACTCATTATAAATACTCCTTCATCATTCATCCAAACATCCCACTCACAGGTTATTCCTGACAAGAATGGACAAACCTTCTGAAAGGGGATGGAGGAAGGGATATAGATTATTAATTGCAATCTGGTGTAAGGAAATGACCCCTGGATTTGGAGAATCAGTCAATGCACATTTATTAAGCACCTACTGTGTGCCAGAAAATGTGTTAAGTGGTGAAGATACAAATAAGGGTAAAAGACAACCCCCTTCCCTGCTTTAAATTAGTTTACAATCTAAATAACTAGCTTTTGGATTAAAATAACAGACTAAGAATAGAAAGTGACCTCAGAAATCGGTCAACCAATCTAAACTGTTCCTTTTGCATATAAGGAAATTAAAGTCCAAGCTTATAACTAAATGGACTGGAAATCAAATTTTGGCCTAATGACTTCAAGTGGAACAACCTTCTTCTCTGGTTCTGTTGTCCTTGAATGTAATTAAGAGAACACAGAATTTGATTATTTTAAAAAAATACAAAGAGATTGTCTCTTAATAACTTTCTGAGGGCTTTGCTGGTCTATAAACCTTAAAAATGTGATTGTGTAGTGGTAAAGCCATGAGACCTGGCTTCTATATGCACCTGGATTAAAACCCCACCTTTAACATCTTGGATCTGTGTGAGAACCTGCACAGTCATTTCAATTTCTCTAAGTGTCAGCTTGCTCTTCAGTAAAATGCTTCTTTTACACTTCACACCTGTTGCCTTCAAGATTTTAATTCCATGAAACGAAATGCCCCTCCCAGGAAAAGCTCATCATTTCTAAATTTGCTACTGAGCTGCTAATTTAAGCCTTGATTAACTCTACTTTCATTAGCCTCTTCTCCACTCTGGTTGGAAGGCTAGATGGTGGAAACCAAACTCTTCCCAATGACATCCTTAATGGAGGAGAAAACCTGAAATTTCAGATCAGTCCACTTTGCACCTGCTACCCTCACTGGTTTCAACTCTGTGAGACAAGATGTGGGGCAAAATGTCCCTAATAAGAAGGGTCCCTGAGTGCTAAGTTTTAGTGCCCTTTTCATCTTTAGCATTCAATGAACTCTTGAATCTGGGTTACTTTGTCCTGTTTCTCCACAGCTTGAGATTTAAACACATCTATAGCTAACCAGTATCCTCACTGATTGCATGAGAGACATCAACCCTCTCATATTGCTTTAATCCTCATGAGTCATTAAGAAACCTTTCTGTGCACATCCCTCCTACTTTTTTGTTGCTTAGTGATTTTTAACTATGTCCAACTTTTTGTGATGCCATTTGGGGCTATTTTGAAGATAGTGATGTAGTTTGCTGTTTCCTTCTCTAGCTTATTTTACAAATGAGGAAATGGAGGCAAACAGGGTTAAATGTCTTGCCCAGGGCCACACAGTAAGTAAAGGTCTAAGGCCAGATTTGAATTTAGGAAGGAGTCATCCTGTCTCCAAGCATGGAACTCTATCCACTGTCCTACCTAGCTGCCCCTAATTTCCTAGTAATAGTCCATAAAACTTGTGAATACACAGCCATTTCTTAACCACACCAACACACAAACTGTGTTTTCCTTTATCCTATTTATTTATTACTATATTTAAAAGTATTTCAATATATAAAACACTTTGCACGAAGTAATTTTATGAAAATAATATGTTCCCCTTCACTCACACAGACTTGGAGCCATGGAATAGATAAGACTTATACGAAGAATGAATGATGACCAGTTCTTTCTGTTTCCCTAATGTCTTCCATATATGTTCCCTCTTTCTTCCTATTGTCACCAACCTAATTCAGGCTTCCAGTGTCACCCACCTGAGCTATAACAATACTCTCCAAAAATGCATCTTTATTCTACATTGAACTACAGTTTAACCTATCCTCCATATTTAAGATAGTTCATCTGTAGATCAAGAAAAGCTATTTTCCTGCTCAAATTAGCTCAGAGATATCCTCCTGAATAAACCATGAAATTCTCTACGTGGCATCCAAAAGCCTCCCTAACCTTGTGTCACTTGATAACACCAGAATTATTTCATGTTCCTTTTAGGTTCTCATCTCCTCTTACCTGGACTACTGAAAAAGGCTCTTAACAGGCACCTCTGCCTCTAATCTCTCCCCTCTTCTGACCATCCGCCACTCAGTGACCTAATTAATAATCCAAAAGCAAAGCTCATTTCTTTGAATATATATATGTATATATGTACATGTATATATTTGTATATATATATGTATGTATGTACATGTATATTTTTGTATATATATACGTATGTATGCATACATACATACATACATACTAGCACCT
Organism: Pseudocheirus occidentalis; assembly: GCA_028646575.1. NCBI lineage: Eukaryota > Metazoa > Chordata > Mammalia > Diprotodontia > Pseudocheiridae > Pseudocheirus > Pseudocheirus occidentalis. Next base: position 318,958,104 of record CM053595.1, read on the forward strand.
CTGGTGTGATTCTCTCTCTCACTCTCTCTCTCTCTCTCTCTCTCTCTCTCTCTCACACACACACACACACACACACACACACACATACACTTTCCAAGTACTGGAGAGAAATGGTCACCTGGGTTCCTAATGGTCACCTAAGGGTTCCACTGGATTTCTGAGTGTGTTCTACATTAGTGTCATCAAGCTCAAATAGAAACTGGGGTAAACTATACATAGGGATACCTATGGGTGTACATTGACTTAGAATATACATATTAGCATTGCATATGTTTTACCATATATATATTTTGCATTTCATTATTATATTTTAATGTAGTTCATGATGAACACAAGAGTATTTCCTATGGCAGGCTGCCTTCATTTTTGAACCCTCTGCTCTGCTCTACAGTATTATTACATTTCTCTATCCAAATTTCTTTATCTTTCTCCATGATGCACTCCTGAATAATGACAAAAATGTGTAGACTATTAATACATCCTTTATTATAATTTTTATCTAGAGACTTTCTCTTCAAGCAAAAAAAAATCATTGTTCTCTGGTGTACAGAAATCTGGATAGAGAACAAAGAAGTCCTGTCTTCAAATTCTGCCATTGGTATTGGGACTCTGAACAAGATGCTGAAGCTCTCTTAGGCTCAATTTCATGAACTATAAAATGTACATTATCATACTTCCAGAAGCTGCTTCACAGCTATGTGAGTCTTAAATGAATTAATTCATACAAAGTACTTTGCATCATGAAGAGTTTATTCTCTCCGCTCTGATTTTCTCTGTGTCTCTACGAATATAAGTGCATAGGTAGATGTGTGTGCATGTATAATGTGATTATTTGTATGTGTGTATATACACATGCATGTACATATGCATATGTGTAAGTAATGTATTTGTATGTGAATTTCTACACATACATATGTTTATGTCTGTATACCTATATACACGTGAATTATGAGTGTCTAAAAATGAAATGTAATTTTGTACATTTTCAAAGAGGAAGGAAATGAACATAAAAGAATAAAGTCAACAAGGATAAATCTGTACACAATTATAGATACAACGTATGTGTGACAACCAGCTTTGATAGACAGGACTCTTCTCAGTAACACAGACTTATAAGAACACCAAAAGACTCACAATGGAGAAAGGGGTCTACATTCACAGAAAGAACTAGAAAGAATAGAGTTTGAATGCGGATTGAAGGAAACTACCCACTCTCTTTCTTTTATTTCTTTGGTTTTGTTTCCTCTTTCCCATTGTTCATTCCATTCTTTACAATCCTTTATAACCAGACTAATATCTAATGTGAAAGTATTTACAGATCCTATAATTGATTGCATGGGAGGAAGGGGATTTGAAACTCAAGGGATTGTGGATCTGAATCTTGTAAACTAAAAGTAAATTAACAAATCAATAAAGACAAAATAAAGAAATAAAAAATAAGTAAAAAAAGAAGAAAGTCAAAATTAGTAATATCAATAAAAATATTTTGATAAACTATTCTTTCTTCTTTCTGTCCAAGGATAAAATATTAAGATATAAGTGAATTCTTGTGTGAGCTGTACTTTATAAGAATTATATTCACCACTTACAGACACCAGAGTAGCAAACAAACCCATTACTAATTCCTGGTAATTTTTGAAAAGCTGAATGTACACAAATCCTTAAAATAAAAGGAAAAAAATACAGGGGAAATAAACTAAATTGAAGTCTGGAGAATAAGTTCCTAAAATTACTCCAAGGCAAATTGTATGTTTTAAAGCATGAGAACTAAAAAAATGACAAAGAGAGAAGGAAACTCATCCCGAAGATATAGATACCCACACACTCCCAGAGAGTCTCTAGGGTGGAGGAAAAAATGGCAAACAGAAAGACAATGGACGCAGAATTTCAATAAAAATGGTTTTGTTTTCTATATGATATCAAAATGGAATCCTAATATTGAATCTGTTCTGACGAAAAAGCTAATACCTACTTAGGCATTAATCAATAATTAACATTTATTAAACACTTAGCAAGTAGCAGACACTGTGTGAAGTATTGTGGATGCAAAAAAAGGAAAAAAAATATAGTTTCTGTCCTCCAGCAGCTCACAAACTAATAATGGGGAAGATACTGTACAAATAAATATATACAAATATTATACACACATGCACACACGTATATTTGCATACATTTATATATTCATATATATGTCTACATATTTGCACATGTGTGTGGATATATGGGTTGTGTATGCGTGTATTATTAGGAAATAAGTAACAGAGGGAAAGGGCTAGACTTAAAAGAGATTAGGAACAACTTCTTTTAGTAAATGAAATTTTAGTTGGTAATTATAGGAAATCAGGGACATCAGTAGATTGAGTTGAGAAATGAGCATTCTGGAGATGTGGAAACAGTCAGAGAAAGTTTCTGGATCCTAGAGATGTTGTGTCTTGTTTGTACAACAGTCAGGAGCCCTGTGTCATTGAATTGAAGTGTATGAATTAGAGAGTATGAGGCTTTACATATAGAAATATTGAAAGGGATGAAGTCTTTGAGTGCCAAACATGGCATTTTGTATTTGATCCCAGAGTTCATGGGGAAACCCTGAATTTAATTAAGTAGGAGGAACTATACTTTGAGAAAATCACTTTGGTTGGTGAGAGGAAGATAAATTAAATGTGGGAAAGAACTGAAGGAGGCAAAATCATCAGTAGGATATTGAAAGAGTCTAGAAGTGAGATGTTGAGGACTTACTAGAGTGATGACTTAATGAGAGAAGAGAAGGGGTCATATTTGAGAGATATTGCAAAGACAGGTGGTGGGAAGAGTGAGGCATCTAAAATGACTGCTAGGACTTAAGCATGAAGGTTTAAGAGGGAAGTGATATAATAGGAAAATGTGAGTGTGTGTGTTTGTGTGTATGTGTGTGTGTAAAGATTTAGGGGAAAAGGTAATGAGTTCTGTTTTGGAAGCACTTCATTTTAGATATTTATTGGACATCTAGTGTGAGACATATGAAAGAAATTGGAGACCCAAGATTAGACATCACCACAGAAGGTTGGGCCAGACTTGAGAATCATCAAATGTTAACTAAATTGATGGCCATTAATTATATCACCTAGTGAAGTATGGGGGGGGGAGGAAAGGGAGCCCCAGATAAGACTCTTGGGATAAAGATGGTTAGAGGGCATGATCACAATGAGAGTCCAAGAAAGAAAAATGAGAAGCAGTGATCAGATAGTTAAGAGGAGAAACAGGAGAGAATGGTGGCCTGAAAATCTAGAAAGAAACAGGAGAAAGAATTATCAACAGTGTTAAAGTCTGCAGAAAAATCAAGAAAAATCTGGTTTGAATTTTTTAATCATTTGTCAAATGAGTATATGGGCCTTACCCAGTCTGCACTGTCATTATGACAAATCATTGTGTGTTTATTAGAGTGACATACTTTAATACTCCAATGACTCTATAATCTCCTTAAATTAGTGATTTTTAAGTTGGTAGAGCTAGTATCTCAGCCAGGACATTTGGAACGTGTCGGTCTAAAAGTCAGGACAGCATTGGTTTCAAATAGCATTTCAGACCACAAAAGAAATTATATAATGTCTATTCTTCTGTTTTTCCTTCTATAAAATGAAAAAAAAACATGAAGCACTAGAGAAGAATAAGGAAAGAAGGCCCAGGACAGAACCACATAAACCACCTATAGGTAGAGGTAATGATCTTCATGAAGATTCAGAGAGACACTCAGAAGGGCAGTCAGATAATGGTGAAAATAATAAAAATAATAATGAGACTAATAACATAATATAATAATATATCATATGATATAATAATATACAATATTTACATATAATATATAAACAATAATAATCCTTTCTTTCTTTGTAATGAAAGATCAGATCAGGTAAGATGTGAGTAGCACATAGCCAACCTTAAATTACAATGGACATTAGAAATTTCACTATTATCCCTATATGAAGATGTGATTTTTAACCTCATTGACTTCATTCTCCTCTCTCTAAAATGGGAATATAATAGTGTATACATCAATGAGTTATTTTGAGGTCCAAGTGAAATAATTTAGGGTTTCACAAATTTAAAAATGTCATAATAGCATCAATGATTTATTAGTAGTAAAATTGTGAACATTGGTCATTTTATTGTTTAACCATGTTCTGTATCTTCTAAAATTGAATTAGATTGCTTCATCTTTATCATCATTGTTGTTCTCATCTTTGCTGCCATAATAGTAGTGGGAATAGGAGTATGATATTATTTTTTAAATATTTTTAATGAGTTTAGATTGAAAAAGTCCTGGGATAATTTCTCTACTACTATTACACTTTCATAGTTAGTGTTCCATAAAACTATTGCTCTGGTAGGTAAATGAACTTTTTCTTTGCTGGTTGAGTAAATAAAATATAATCTCCTCTTCAGGAACTCATTAAACACTCCTAGTAAATCTCCAGTGAGAGAAAAAAATGAGAGAGGATATGTACATTTATTTTTCACCTGAGTTTGACTTCTTTGGTCAAATTACTAGAGTTTGAAGGCCTTTTGTTACATATAATATGGATAGTATGGACAGGTGATGTTATAACTCTTGAAAAACCTTTTTTTTTGTTATGAATGAATTAATGAAAGTTGTGTGAAGTCAAGTGGGGACCAGTTCACTCTGTAAAAATGATCTTTAGCATAATTCCGGGACAGTGTATTGTTTGATGTCAACAGATTATTTTTATGTGCCTTATTTTATTTTTTTCACAATTACATTCAAATCAACATTCATTTTAAAAATCTGAGTTCCACTTCCAGGGGCAGAGCCAAGATGGTGGTGTAGAAGCAGCAAGGTCCCACAGCTCCCACACAGCCATCCTAAACACTCATAAAATATGACTCTGGACAAATTCTAGGTCTCTCAAACTCACAAAAATACAGAAAACACATCTCACAAAAGTCAGCTTGGCAGCAAGGGATCATGATGGCAGGAAAAGAGGACTTTGAAAAACAAATAAGAGAAGCAGAGGAAAAATTGGGAAGAGAAATGAGAATGATGAAAGAAAATCATGAAAAGAGAGTCAACAACCTGACAGAAGAAAACAACACTTTAAAAAATAGCAAATGGCAAATGGCAAAAGAGGCCCAAAAAGCCAATGAAGAGAACAATGCCTAAAAAAGTCTAATTTCCCTGATGGAAAAAGAATCTCAAAAGCATTCTGAAGAGAATAATTCCTTCAGAATTAGAGTGGAGGAAGTGGAAGCGAATGACTTCAGGAGAAACCAAGATACTATTAAACAGTTACAAAGAAATTAAAAAATAGAAAGCAATGTGAAATATATCCTTGAACAAACCACTGACCTGGAAAATAGATCCAGGAGAGACAATTTGAAAATCATTGGTCTAGGGCTCTGTATGAAATGGTTCTGCAATAAACAGACTATGGAATACTACACCATCTCTCTCCCTCTTTCTTATTCAGCTCTCTCTCTCTCTCTC
>CM053595.1:318964082-319000458 GCA_028646575.1 Pseudocheirus occidentalis
TGGGAAAAATATGGTCATTCAATGAGGTGGAGGACTTTCAAGCATTCTTGCTGAAAAAAACAGAACTGAAAAGAAAATTTAACAATCAAACACAAGAAGCATGAGAAGGTAAACATGGGAAAGAAATCATAAGGAATTTGTCAAATTTGAATTATTTACATGCCAATATGGAAAAACGATAATAGTAACTTATGAAACTTTTCTTAGTATGAGGATAGGTGAAGGGAATACAAATGTATGTATATATATATATGTATATATATATGTATGTATATGTATATATGTATGTATACTTACACATATGTCTATATAGGAGGCTATATATTCATATGAATACATATCTGAGCATGTGTACATATGGGTATATAAAGGGCATAGGATCAATTGAATACAAAGGGGTGATACTTTAAAAGGTACATTCTGAGGTGGGAGAGGACTAGAATGAGAGGAGACAGGGAGAGACAAAATGGGTTTAATCATCTTGTGTGGAAGAGGCAAGGGATAACTGTTACAACTTTACTTTCATTTACTCTCATTGAATCTTGCTTAGGGAAGAAATGGCATAAACTCTAAACTGGGCATCATGCCACACAAGAGAGTAGCGGGCATGGGGATGAAAGGCGGGATGCAGAGTGGAGGGCAGGGCCTGGGGGAGGGTTGCTGGATGCTCACAATTCAATAAAGGAACAGGGACATGGTAGAGAACAGAACAAGTGGCAGAGGGATAGGAAGAAGGGACATATGATCACTGTCACAATATGTCCACTATGAAGGTGTCCTGTATAATCACAGCTACACAGCCTGAATTGAATTGTTTGTCCTTCCAGCAGGGGTGGGTGACAAGGGAAGAATCGAAAGAATCTAGAATTTAAAGCTCTGCAATACCTGCAACTAGGAATTAATATGTCCAGGGGCTGGGGTAGGGAGACCCTCCCTGCCCTACCAGAAAGTTAGAAAAGCAGACCAGGGGAGGGGCTCTAGAGTGGGATCACTGTTTTGGGGTTGGGGTAGGGGAAAGACGGGGAGAAAATTTGTAATTCAAAAAACTCATGAAAATGAATTATGTAAACAAGAAACAAATAAAATTTATTAAATAAAAAATTAAATTAAATTAAATTAAAAAAAGAAAAAGATCTGCCTAGTTCAGGTGTCAATCATCTAGTTTAACCTATTCATTAGAATGATGAAGACACAGAGGCCTGAAATCATGACTTGACCTCTTTACAATTATGCTTAGCTAAGGCATTGGGCATAGTCTCAGGATACCCAAGTCTATCTAGATATGATTCTGACATTTTAAATGACACCAAACCCAAATAAATGTGCCTATCACATATTAATAAATGTGACTGTCATGTAAAAAAATAAATAAATAAAATAAAAATATGAGTTCTTAATTATATTCCTTCTCCCCTAAATTTTTATTCATAAGTAAAGTAATTTGATGCACATTATTCTTGTGCAGCCATGCAATGATAGCCACATTTCCCTATCAACCGTGTTGCAAAAGAATACAGACCAACCAAAATCCAATAAAATAAAGAAAGTTTAAAAAGCAAAATTTGATATACATTTAGGCTCCACAATCTCTTTCTCTCTAGGTGAACAGCATTTTTTCATAAGTCCAATGGAATTGTCTTGGATTATTGCTGAGAAAAGTTGAATGACTCATTTGGTCATTATACAATATTTTTACTACTATGTACAATCTCCTACTGGTTCTGCTTATGACATAAGTTTATATGTATAGAATTTTTAAAGCAACCTGCTCATCATTTTGTATATCACAAGTGTTTTGTCATAATCATACAATACAATTTTTCAACCTTTCCTCTAATTATAAGTGTCCCCTCAACTTCCAATGCTTTGTCACCACAAAAAGTACTGCTATAAACTCTCCTGCACAAGCCGGTAGAATTAAGGTGGGGAATAACCTAATCTATACAAAATTCCCCTCCAAGCAACTTTAAAATAAGTACTCAACATGAATTCTGGAGTGGCAAAACCAATGAATGGACAGGGTGAACCAATTTTCTAGCATAAGATAACTTAGAAAGTTGGCAGGAAATGTCTGTCTCACTGGGGCAAGAAAAAATAGAGTCCATTGCATGTCATGACAGTAAACCAACAGCAAGGCCCCAGGCTTCTGTACAATTCAGCCAGCAGCAAACCATGATAGCCCAGCAGGCCTGAGAGGGCAACTGAATCTACTATAGTAACTTCTGAAACTCTCCATCCATAGATGGCAAGGAGGTTGGACAACTGGTCAGAAGAGGATTACAAGGAACCCTTTGATGGCACTGAGTGAAGGACTCTGTTGCATTGTTCAAGGTTCCTGGTTGTCCTAGAATGAAGAAGGACTCTAGGACGATAGAACCCACAGATGCAGGGATACAGAGAAGCTTGGTAACAGTACCAGGGCCATAAACAATACTTGTGGTTGCTCACAGACCAGAAGACAAGACAGGAGAGCCATTTTCTCTTTATGTCATAACACTTTGTAAGAATTTAAAATTTTGAGACTCCCAGATATAGCTATGAAAATGAGAGAACAAAATCCATGAAGCTTTGGACAGTGTCCCCTCCACCCTGGGAGTAGAGACCAAATTCAACATAAGGATAAAAGCGAAAGAATAGGCTAAAATAAACAAGCATGAGCAATAAACAAAAAAAAATCTGACCATAAAGATACTATAGTGTCAAGGAATATTAAAAAGAAAGAAAAAAAATACAAGAGAGCAAGAATGTCAAAATGATTACATGTAAGTCCTCAAAAAAAAGTGAATTGGTCTAAGACTAATAAAGTCACTGAAGAACTAAAACAACTATTTTTAAAATAAAATAAGAAAGATATAAAACAGAGAAAGAAATGAAAGTTGTGGGAAAATAAAATGTTTCCTTAAGAAAACAGATGAGGACAAATGATAAAATAGGTACAAAAATCCATTGAAGAGAAAAACTCTATAAAAAGCATAATCCGCCACATAGAAAAAGAGGTAAAAAAAATTCACAAGAATTTACTGGAGAAAATATTTTCTTAAAGAGCATAATTGAATAAGTCGAAGCTAATGATTCCATGATATAACAAGAAGCAACCAAACAACGTCAAAAGAAAGAAAAAAAACCAATGAAATGAAAATTATCTCATCAGTAAAATAAATAACCTGGAAAATAGATTGAAGACAGATAATTTAAGAATTATTGGAAAAATTGAAATTCATGATAAAAAATTTTTTTTCATTTTTTTACAACATGGGTAAAATGGAATTGTTTTTATGTGGCTGACATGTATAACCTTTATCACATTTCCTGCCTCCTCAGCGATTTGGGAGGGGAGGAAAGGTTAGAGAAAATCTGAAAGTCAAAAACGGAAGAAGAAGGAGGAGGAAGAGAATAATTTTACATGTATTTGGGGAAATATGTATTAACATTAAGCAAAAAGAAAAAATATTCTTTAAAAATTTGTTATAAATATTGTTGTACATATATGTCATTTTATTCTTCCTTTGATCTCTTTTGAATAAAGACCTAATAGGGTTATTGCTGTGTCAAAGAACATGTACATTTCATAGCCCTTTCAGCATAGTTCCAAAGCATTTTCCAGTATGATTGTGTACATTTGTGATTCCACCAACAGTCCATTAATGTCCCATTTTTTCCATATAATCTCTGACTTTGTCATTATCCTTTTATGTCATGTCAACCAATCTGTTAATTATGAGGTGGTACCTCAATATTGTGTTAATGTGCATGACTATTTTTTGCATTGAATTTAATTGGATTTTAATTTCTCTATTGAATAGTGATCTAGAGCTTAAAAAAATACTACAGGTAACTTTGATTTCTTCTGTTGAACAATTCCTATTCATAACCTTTGACCATTTATCAACTGAAAAATGAATCATATTCTTTACATTTGATTCAGTTCTCAATACTATTTTTGTGAAACTAGGCCTTTATCAGAGAAACATATATTTTCCCCTATGAAGTTTTTTGTGTCTGATATTAAACCATATTTTAATAGGAGATATTGCATTGTAGCTGTTTTTATATTGTTGTTCTTTTCTGAGTTTGTGCTTTGAACTCTCATGTCACCATAGTATCTTTTCATTGTCAGGTTCTTTAAAAAAATCTAGCCATTGTCTGCCCTATTTCTTGACTTTTTATTGTTGCTGTTGTTTAGTTGTTCAGTACTGTACTATTCTTCATGACTCTATGCACTCCAGGTCTTCCTATCATCCAATATTTCTTGAAGACTTTCCAAATTAATTTTAATTATTTATATGACATTATCTATTCCTCTCATCCTATGCTGCCCCCTTTTCTTTGGTCCTTCAATATTTTCCAGTATCAGAGGTTTTCCCAGGGTGACCCGTTTTCTCATCATGTGGTCAAAGTAGTCAAGCTTCAACCACAACAAATTAGAATTTCCCAATTAATAACTAATTAGAAATACTGAAAACTAAAGGAGGGATTAATAAAAGTGAAATTAAAATATAGTATTGAACTAATAAACCAAACTAAAAATTGATTTCATGAGGAAAAATATAAAATTGATAAACCTTTGGTTAATTTGAATTTTTTTTTATTTTTAATTGATTTGTTCATTTACTTCTAGTTTATAAGAATAAGTTCCAGAGTCCATTGAGTTTCAAATTTTCTCCCCTCCATGGAGGCATGCAATCAAGTATAGAATCTGCAAATACTATCATGGTGGACATTCGTCTGGTTGTATACAAGGGTTGTAATCAATGGAGTGAACTGGGAAAAAGGAAACCAAACCAGCCATGGAAAAGAGTGATTTCATATAGGTTAATTCGGTCTCCATTTAAACTCTGTTCTTTCTAGATCCTTCTCTGAATGTAGACATCTCCTTCCATCCTGAGACTTGTAGAGTTGTCTTATAGCTGTGAGTTGCTGAGAAGAGTCCAGTTTATCAAGGCTGGTCATCACACATACAATTTGTCTGTGATTGTGTATACATTTCTCCTGATTCTGCTCTTCTCACTTAACATCATATTATATAGGCCTCTCCAAGTAAATATGAAGTCCATCCCGTCCCCATTTCTTATAGCACAAGAGTATTCCATTACATTCATATACTACAACTTGTTTAGCCATTCCCTAAGTGATGGGCATCCCCTTAATTTTCAGTTTTTTTGCCACCATGAAGAGAGCTGCAATAAATATTTTTGTACATATGGTTTCTTTTCCCACTTCTATGATCTCTTTGGGATACAACCCCAGAAGTGGTGTTACTAGGTTAAAGAGTATGCAATTATTTATACCCTTTGTGCATAGTTCCAGATTGCTCTCCAGAATGTTTGTATCAGTTCACAGTTCCACCAACAATGCATTAGTGTTCCAATTTTTCCACATCCTCTCCGTAAATGCTATTTTCCTATTTTGTCATCTTAGCCAATCTGGCTGGTGAAATTTGATACTTAAAAGTTGTTTTGATTTTCATCTCTCAAATCAAGAGTGATTTAGAACATTTTTAATATGCTTATACATATCTTTAATTTCTACTTCTGAGAATTGCCTGTTCATATCCTTTGACCATTTATTCATTTGGGAATAACTTGTATTCTTATAGATTTTACATAATTCCTTGTACATTTTAGAAATAAGGCCTTTATAAGAGATACTGTTTGTAAACATTCTTTCCCAGTTTCACTCTTCCCTCTTAATCTTGGTTACATTGATTTTGTTTGTACAGAAACTTTTCAATTTGATGTAATCAAAATTATTCATTTTGCATTTTATACTGCTCTCCAACACTTCTTTGGTCATAAAGTCTTCCCAACTCCCTAAATGTGACAGGTAAACTATTCCTTGTGTCCCCAGATTATTTACAATATCAGCCTCTATACCTAGGTCGTGTACCCATTTGGACTTGATTTTGGTGTAAAGTGTTAATTGACTGTTTATGCCCAGTTTCTTCCATACTATATTCCCATTTTCCCAGCAGTTTTTATCAAATAGTGAGTGCTTATCCCCAAAACTGGGGCCCTTGAGCTTATCAACAATATATTATTAGAGTCATTGAGTACTGAGTTTTTCATACCCAGTCCATTCCATTGATCCACTGCTGTATTCCTCAGCCAGTACAAAGTAGATTTCATGACTGCTGCTTTATAATACAGATTAAAATCTGGTATAGCTAGGCTTCCTTCCCAAGCATTTCTTTTCATTAATTGCCTTGATATTCTGGACTTTTTGTTCTTTCAAATGAAGTTTGTCACTATTTTTTCCTACCTCAGTAAAGTAATTTTTGAGTATATTGATTAGGATGGCACTAAATATGTAATTTAATTTAGGCAAAATTGTCATTTTTATTATATTAGCTTGACCCAGACACAAAAAATTTAGTTTTTTTCCAATTGGTTAGATCTGATTTTGTTTGTGTGAAAAGTGTTTTGTAGTTGTGTTCATATAGGTACTGTGTTTGTTTTGGGAGGTAGAGTTCCAAATATTTTATAATGTCTACAGTAACTTTAAATGGAGTTTCTCTAACTATCTCTTGCTGTTGGACTTTGTTGAAAATATACAAGAATGCTAAGGATTTTGGTGGGTTTATTTTATGTACTGAAACTTTCCTAAATTTATTTATTGTCTCCAGAATTTTTTTTACTTGTTTCTCTAGGGCTCTCCAAGTATATCATCACATTGTCTACAAAGAGTGATAGCTTAGTCTCTACTTTGCCTAATTTGATTCCTTTCATTTCTTTTTTTTCTCTAATTGCTACTGCTAACTTTTCTAGTACCAGATTTAATAAGAGGGGTGAGGTTAATTTGATTTTTTAAAAAAGAAAGTAAAAAAATAACATATTACCAGTATCAAAAATTAAAAGGGTGAATTTATCACAAATGAAGAGGAAATTAAAACAAATAATTAGGAACTATTTTGACAAACTGTATGCCAATACATTTGAAAATCTCAGTGAAATGGATGAATACATTTAAAAATATAAATTTCGCAGATTGGCAAAACATGAAAAAAAAATAAGAAATTGTACAGGCCATAAGTGAATTCCCTAGGGAAAAAAAAACCTCTGGTGACAGATGTATTTACAAGTGAATTATATCAAACATTTAAAGAAAAAAAATCCAATACTATATAGACCATTTGGGAAAATAGGCAAGGAAGTTTCCTACCAAATCCTTTTTTATGATAAAATTTGGTACTGAAACCAAAACTGGAGTCAAAACAGAAAGAAAATTATAGATCCACTTCCCAAATAAATATATATGCACATTTTAAGTAAAATATTAACAAGAGGTTACAGCAAATTCTCATGAAAATAATACATTATGATCAGGTAGGTTTTTATTCTAATATATTTATTTTCTTTTCATTTACAGCATTCAGTTCCTCAATATTTTGAGTTTCAAATTTTCTCCCACTCCCTCTCCTCTCCTTTCTCCCAATGGTGGCATGCAAACAAGTATAGGATCTACAAGTAACAAGTCATTAAACATTAGTCAAGTAGTAAAGAGGGATTATGACGAGTGAAGTGAACAATGAGAAAGAAGAAATAAAATAAACAAAAATGAGAGAGAACAAATGATTTACTACAATCTGCATTCAGACTCTGTAGTTCTTTCTCTAGATTGTGGATATCCCTTTACATCAAAAGTTTTTTGCAGTTGTCTTATAATTTTGCACTGCTGGGAGGAGACCAGTCTATAAAAATGAGTCATCACACATATGATGTGTCTGTGCAAAGTTCTTCTGGTTCTGCTCTCCTCATTCAGAATCAATTTATATAAGTCTCTCCAGGTTATTATGAAGTCCATCTGCTTCTCATTTCTTATAGCACAATAGTATAACATTACATTCATAAAGCATAACTTGTTTAGCCATTCTTCAATTGATGGATATCCCCTTGATTTCCAGTTCTTTGCCACCACATAAAGTGCTGCTACAAATATTTTTGTACATGTGGGTCTTTTCCCCACTTTTTATGATCCCTTTGGGATAAAGTTCTAGAAGTGGTATAGCTGGGTCAAAGTGTATTTAGGTAGCCTTTGGCCAAAGTTACAGATTCCTCTCCACAATGGATATATCAAGTCCTAACCCCACCAACAATACATAAGTGTTCCAATTTTTCCACATCCTCTCCAACATTTATCATTTTCCTGTTTTGTCATCTTAGCCAATCTGACTGATTAGATATGGTACCTATGAGATATTTTGATTTTTATTTCTCTAATTAATAGTGATTTAGAGAATTTTGTCAAATTTTTATAGATATCTTTAATTTCTTGCTCTGAAATTTTCCTTGTTAATGTCCTTTGCCTGTTTATCATTTGGGGAAAGACTTTTATTCGTGTAAGTTTGACTTAGTTCTCTGTATATTTTACAAATGAGGTTTTATCAGAGACACTGGTAGTAAATATTCTTTCCCAGTTTTCCACTTCCCTCTTAATCTTGGTTACATTGGCTTTATTTGTACAGAAACTTTTCAATGCTATTTAATCAAAATTACCCATTTTGCATTTCATAATGCTCTCCAACTCTTGTTTGGTCATAAAATCTTCCCTTCTCCATAAAACTGACAAGTAAGTTATTCCTTGCTCTCCCAGATTGCTTACAGTATCAGCCCTTATACCTAGATCATGCATCCATTTATATTTTATTTTGGTGTATGGTGTAAGATATTTATCTATGCCTAAATTCTGCCATACTATTTTTCCAGGTTTGGCAACAGTTTTTATCAAATAGTGAGATCTTATCGCCAAAGCTGGGGCCTTTAGGTTTATCAAACAGTAGATTAATGTAGTCTGCTGAGTCTCATGTTACTGAGTCTATTCCACTGATTTGCTTCTCTGTTCCTCAGCCAGTACCAGGCAGTTTTGATGACTGCTGCTTTATAATATAAATTAAAATCTGGTACAGCTTAGGCCACCTTCCCTAGCATTTCTTTTCATTAATTCCCTTGATATTCTGGACCTTTGGTTCTTCTAAACGAATTTTGTTACTATTTTGTTCTAGTTGTATAAAATATTTTTGGTAGATTGATTGATATGGCACTGAACAAGTACATTAATTTAGGTAAATTTTTTCTTTTATTGTATTAGCTCAAACCAGCTACAAGCAGCTGATGTTTTATTTGTTTTTCTTTTCCAACTAGTTAGATCTGTCTTTATTTCCATGAAAAGCATTTTTAATTGTCTTCACATGGGTTCTGGTTTGGCTTTGGCACATAGATTCCAAAATATATCATAATATCTACAGCAATTTTAAATGAAATTTCTCTTTCTGTCTCTCAGTGTTGGATTTCATTAGAAATATATGGGAATGCCAGGGATTTATGTAGGTTTATTTTGTATCCTGAAATTTTGCCAAATTTATTTATTATCTCAAGTAGTTTTTTTTTTTTACTTCATTCTCTAGGATTCTCTGAGTATATCATCATGTCATCTGGAAAGAGTGATAGCTTGGACTCTTCTTTGCCTAATTTGATTCCTTTAATTTCTTTTTCTTCTCTTATTGCTACTGCTAACATTTCTTGTACCAAACTGAATAAGAAGGCTGAGAGTGGACGTCCTTGTTTCACCCCCAATCTTATTTTAAATGCTACTAAATAATCTTCATTACCTATAATACTCATTTATGCTATTAACACTTTGGAGGAAAACTTCATTTATTGCTATACTTTCTAATGTTTTTTTTAAATAGAAATGGGTGTTGTATTTTGTCAAAAGCCTTTTCTACATCTATTGAGATAAAAACATTGCTTTTATTAGTTTTGTTTTTGATTATACTGATGGTTTTCCTAATATTGAACCATCCTTATATTCCTGGAATATATCCTACCTGACCAAACTGTATTATTCTAGTGATAACTTGCTGTAGTCTTTTGGCTAATATTTTATTTAAAACTTTTGCATCCATATTCATGAAATGAATTGGTCTATAATTTGCTTTCTCTGTTTTATTTCTCCCTGATTTAGGTATCAGTAATATATTTGTGTAGTAAAGAGAATTTGGTAGGGCTCCTTCTCCAATTTTCCCAAATACTTTGTAAAGTTTTGGAATCATTTTTTTCTTTAAATGTTTGATAGAATTCACTAGAAAATCCATCTGCCCTGGAGATTCTTCTCTCCCCCCTCCCAAGGGAGTTCATTGATGGTTTGTTCAATTTATTTTTTTTCTAAGATGGGGTTATTTAAGGAATTGACTTCCTCTTCAGTTAATCTGGGCAACTTATATATTTTTTGTAAATACTCATCCTTCTCACTAACATTGTCAAATTTATGGGCATACAATTTGGCAAAATAATTCCCAATTATTGATCTAGTTTCTTCTTCATTGGAGGTAGATTCGCTCTTTCCACTTATGATTCTCATAATCTGGTTTTCTTCTCTCTTTAAAAAAATTGTGTTGACTAAAGGTCTATCAATTTTATCTTTTTTTTATAACACCAGCCCTTAGGTTTTTTTAAATTAATTAAATAGTTTTTGTAATTTTAATTTTATTAATCTCTGCTTTGGTTATCAGTATTTCTAATTTAATATTTAATTGGGGATTTTCAATTCATTTTTTTCTATCTTCTTTAGTTGCATGCTCATTTTATTGACCTTTATTTTCTCTATTTTACTTATGTGTGCATTCAGAGATTTAAAACATCCCCTAAGAACTGTCTTTGCAGTATCCCATATGTTTTTATATGTTGTCTCATAATTGTCATTCTCATGAATGAAGTTACTGACTATTTTTATAATTTTTACTTTGGCCCCCTCCTTCTTTAGGATTAAATGACTTATTTTCCAATTAGTTTTCAGTCTATCCTTCCAAGGCCATTTATTACATATAATTTTATTTCATCATGATCTGAAAAGGATGGATTTAATATTTCTGCCTGTCTGTACTGAATAGTGAGATTTTTATTTCATACTACATGGTCAATTTTTGGGTATATGCCATGTACTGCTGGGAAGAAAGTATATTCCTTTCTATCCCCATTCAATTTTCTCCAGCATTCTATCATATCTACTTTCTCTAAAATCCTCTTCAACTCCGTAACTTCTTTCTTGTTTATTTTGAGGCTAGATTTGTCAAGTTCAGATAGGGGGAGATTGTGGTCCCCCACTAATACAGTTTTGCTTTCTATTTCTTCCTTTAACTCCCTTAACTTCTCCTCTAGGAATGTGGATGCTATGCCACTTCATGCATATATGTTTAGCAATGATATTGCTTCATTTTTGATGGTGCCTTCTAGCAGGATATAGTTTCCTTCCTTATCTCCTTTAATTATATCTATTTTTTATTTTGCTTTATCTGAGATAAGGATTGCTACCTCTGCTTTTTTTATGTTAGCTGAAGCATAATACATTCCACTCCATCCTTTTGCCTTTACTCTGTGTGTAACCCGCTGTTTCAAATGTGTTTCTTGTAGACAGCATATTGTAGGAATATGGTTTTTAATCCATTCTTTTATCCACCTCCATTTTATGGGAAATTTTATCTCATTCACATTCATAGTAATGATTACTATCTGTATCTTTCACTCCATCCCATTCCCTCCACTGTTTATGCTTTCATTTATCCTTTCTCCCTTCCCCTTCTTTAGAGGTTTCCTTTTAATCACCCCCTCCCTCAGTATTCCCTCCTTATCCACCCCATCCCATTACATACCCTTTCCCCTTTCTACTTCTTCCTTCCAACTCTCCCTTCCAACCACCCAGCCCATTTTCCCCTCCTTTCCCCTCCTACACCTTGTAGGGCACAATAGATTTTTGTATTTAACATAGTATGTTATTCCCTCCTCTCCCTCCCTTCCTTCCCTCTACTATAATGAATTTTTGTTTCTTTTCACATTGGAATCCTATATTTAATTGATTATGTTACTCCCTCCCTGAACTAACACCAAAGAGACCAAGTTTACATGATATCAATCTCCCTCAACTATAGCGTGATTTTATGCCTCTTCATGTGGATGATTCATGCTTTCTGCCTCCTCCATTCCTCTCCCATTACAATCCCTTTGTACCCTTTAATAAGGTTTTTATCATCAGATTAGTTGATTTATACCCATACTATCTACCTGTCTATCTAGCCATCTATCTATCTGTCTATCTATCTATCTATCTATCTATCTATCTATCTATCTATCTATCTATCTAATCTCTCTCTCTGTATCTTTTTAAATGGCATGATAGTTATACATTTCTCAATATTGAGAGGTATCTACTTCTCATATAGGGATGTAAACAGTTTGCTCTTATTGAATCACAAATTATGTGAATGTGTGTGTGTGTGTGTTTTCCTTGTTTAGCTTTTTATGTCTCTCTTGAGTCTTTTATTTGAAGATCAAATTTTCCATTGAGCGGTTGTTTTTTGTTTGTTTTGTTTTGTTTTATTCTTTTATCAGGAAGGTCTTAAAGTCCCTCATTTCACTGAATAACCATCTACTTGCCTGAAAGATTATGTTCAGTTTCACTGGATAGTTGATGCTTCCTTGTGATCCAAGCTCCTATGCCTCATGAAATATCATATTCCAATACCTCTGTTCTTTTAATGCAGAAGCACCCAGGTCCTCTGTGATCCTGACTGTAGTATTAGAATTGTTTCTTTCTGGCTGTTTGCCATATTTTCTTCTTGTCCTGATAGTTCTGGAATTGGGCTACAAAATTTCTTGGAGTTTTCACTCTTGGATTGCTTTCAGGAGGTGTTTGGTGTATTCTTTCAATAATGTTTTTATCCTCTGGTTCTAAGACCTCAGGGCAGGTTTCTTTGATAATTTCTTATTGGATGTTTTTATCACGTTTTTCCAGTAGACTAATAATTATTAGAATATCTCTCCTGGATCTGTTCTCCAGGTCAGTTGTTTTTCTACTGAGATATTTTACATTTTCTTCTACGTTTCCAATCTTTTGGTTTCATTTGACTGATTCTTGATGCATCATAGAGTCAGAGAGATTGTAATTTTTATCAAATTATTTCCCTTGGGTAATTTTTGAGACTACTTTTCCATAAATGTATATTTCATTTTCAGTGATTTATTTTCTCCAGTTTGATTTTTGAACCTCTCTTACCCATTCACAAATTTTACTTTACAAGGATTGGTTTTCTTCAGTGAGATTTTTTTTTCTATTTGGGCAACTTTAATTTTAAAAATTTTGTTCCATTGATCTACCTCTAATTTGGCTTTCAAAATCCTTCTTGAGCTCTCCCAAGAATTCTTTTTGTTCATGAGACCTGTTCACATTCCCTTCTCTGGTCTCAGGTATGAGTATAGAGTCAGTGTTGTCCTCCAAATTTGCTTGTTCTTGCTCACTATAATAGTATCAAATCATTTTTTTCCTCAGCTTCCTTCTTGCCCATTGTGATTGCTTATTTCCTGACTTTTAATGTAGATTTCTGACTCTGTAGTACAGTGGGCTCTAATCAAGGCTTCTCAAGCAGGGAGCTAGGGGCTTGGTTGTTGATTTTGTGTACTGTAGCCTCTGGATGTCTACACTGAAGTCAAGGCCAGGACTTTTAGCATTTCCCCTGGGTTATCCTGGGACTGAAAGAGTAAGGGTTGGAAGAGGGGAGGTTTGGTCATCTTAGGTTTCTGGCTCTGTGCCCCTGAACTAGAGCTCAGGCAGGCTCAGTAACTGGTGGCTGGCTGCCCTGGTGTCTGCAGATACCCCTGGTTGTGCTAAGGCACACCTGGACTTATGGTATTAGTATTTGCTGCCTCCACCCCCTCCCCTTCAGGCTTTACGATGTCTCAAAAGTCATCTGAGATTCTGCTTGTTGGGACACCTCAGCCCTCCACTTCAGACTCAGCATAGCCTCAGTCACACCATTCTTCTAGTACTGCCACTATTTCAGAATTTTACACTGGGGTAATAATTTCAGGTTTTCAGGGTCAGAGAGTAGGATGGAGTGTTCAATGAGCAAATCACTAATTAAATAGCTCAAAGGAAAAGCAAGTTGTGCAAATTTAAGGATCTTTAAGCATTGACTGATTTGATCTTACTGTCCAAGAGATTTTCAGAAGTCTTCTTTAATACAACAATTTGAAGCTTCCATTCTGGAAAATAGATAATGAAGGGATAATTTAATACTTATTGGACTACCTGAAAATCATTACACTAATTTGAAAGTATCAGGTCTGACAATTGCAATATGTAGTTCATGATCTGAGTTATAGTGAGTACCAATTGAAATCTTACCTGCCTATATAGAGATTGTCTACCTTTGACTGCAAAGTATAAAATTAAACTGATCCCTACTTTCACCATGTTGTGACATTGATATATAAAGTCATCTTTTGTGTTCTTGAAAAAGAGTGTTTTCTACTTTGATGAAATTCTATTAGTTTCTGCCCTGCTTCATTTTGTACTCCAAAGTCAAACTTGCCTATTAGTCCAATGGACTTTTGATTTCTTACTTTAACATTTCAATTGCCTGGGATGAATATAACATTTTATGTCAGTGTTATTTCTAGATGTTTATATTTGTCATAGAATTGATCAACTTTGGCCTATGCAGTGGTTTTGGCATAGACTTTTTATTGTGATGTTAAAAAGTTTGCTTGGATTCAAACAGATAGCATGCTGTCATCTTCTTAGATAAAACCAATGCTGCTTTTCTTACTCTTTTATTGACTATATATGTGTGTATATGTATATTACTTTACTTTAAAGTTGGGCTTTGCTCCTAGAGTAGAAACAGCATCTTCCAAAGTTTCAGGGTTTTGTTCTGTTGTTTTCAGGCCTAGTTTGGTGGGGACGGGGGGAGTATCAGTGAGTTTTCAAGGTTTTTGAGGTGGTATGATTTAAGTATGGGTGAATTCATTGCTTTCTCAGGCTCTTGGCCTATACTCTGTTCTGTGAGTGACCACAAGCACTGTTTCGTGCTCTGAACTTATCACTAGTGTCTCTGTTCTTTTGTGGCTGGGAGCTCTAGTGCAATAGTGATCTTTTACAAATGGAACTGGAACATGGATATCCATATAGGAAAGGCATTAGATTCCCATGGCTAGTGCCAGCTAAGGCTCTCCTATAATCTCCTTAAGTCCATCTGCCTGACCACCTTACTATCTGTGGCCTGAGAGCTCCAGAAATAACTGTGGCAGATTCTGTTGCCTCCAAGGCCTGTTCCTGGTTTGCACTGAGCATCCCTGCTCCATATTGCCTTGGACAGGGGCCTGAGACTTCCTACTGGCATCTGAGGCACTAGTGCATTCTGGACTGTGTTTCCCTTTTATCTTAGTGAGATGGACCTTTCTTCCCAACCTCCCAAGTTATCTTGTGCTAGCATATAGCCTCATCTTGTTTTTGTTTGTTTGTCTGTTTGTGTATTTGTTTTGTTTTGCTGCTGCAGGAAACATTTTGAGTCATTATTTTAAAGTTGCTATCAGAGAAATTCATAAGAGGTCAATTAAGTCCCTACCTTTGCTCTTGGTTTCACTTTCTGAAATGCTTGTAATCACTTTCTGACAAGTTGTCTCACTCCTTTACTATCTGTGGGCTGAGAGTTCCAACAGCTGTTACTTCCACTAATGCAGCTACTCCCAAGGCCTGCTGCTATGGCAAGTATGGTACTCTGGGTTCATCCACCACCCTGGTATGACAGGTCTTCTCCACCCACTTCCTAAGTTGTCTTGGACTTGAAATTGTTTTAGTACAATCTTATGTTCATTCTGATCCTCCAGAAATCAACTTGAAGCATTATTCAAAGATATTTTCAAAGGGATTTGCTAGAGAACAGATAAGTTCCTGCCTCTATTCTATCATTTTGGCGCTATCTCTACATGCTTTCTCAAGGTCCATATTTGTAAAAAGTAGAAATTTTCCTTTCTTACTCCATGACAAAAGCTCCCTTCTCACACACATTTCTAACTATGCAGTCTCTTCTTACTAGACATTTGATTAGTAATCAATTTCTACAGCTGGCAATATTCTCTTACACTGCTTCCTCTATGTCCTTTCTCAGGCTACACTCATCATTAATTCATGCTCCTCAGAGAAAAGGTCTTCTGTAATTTCTGGTAACAATGACCTCTTCTTTAACTGCCATAAAACCCTCCATTTCTATAAACCAATTCACACATTTTGGGCATATCTTTAATGCTTCTCTGTTGACTTGTCTGACTAAGTTTATGCAGATGCCAACAATGGAAATGCTTTGGATTCCACTCTTAGATCTTAGTACTTTCATAGCCTCCCTCTGGAGGATGCTCATTTCTATTTGTATTTGACAAATTCAATTTAATTTATAGAAGGAGGGGAGGAAGGAAATAAAGGAGCAAAGGGTGATGGAAAGAAGTTAGGGAGAGAGGGAAGGAGGAAATAAAGGAGGAAAGGGTTGAAGGGAGAAAAGAGGAAGGGAAAAAAGGGAGAAAAAATATTAAATTCTTACAATGTGCTCAATGCCGGGAAACAGAAATGGAACTCTACAATTTCAAGAAGTTCTTATTGTAATTAAGATAAGCATAAAAGAAAGTTCAGCTAAAGACAAAGAGAAATATTCAGAAGTCCTAATGGTCCTATGCCAAGATTGATAGCAATGTCCCCTTCTGGACATTCTGATCTAAATGTAAGTTATATCACAGTTTCTGAAAGTCTGGAGGCCATAGAAGCAGGGCAACTGAATAACTTACTGATTTGCAAGCCCTGAAGATGTAATGTGACAAGCTTTGCTTATTATCTAAGAAAGTGCTATCTTTACAAAATTGGAAACTCTAACCCAAAACCCACAGAAAAGAAAGATCATTATAAAGCAATCTTTCATTTTAACTCCGTTTCCTCTTGATGGTCTGTCTTTTCTTAGGCTAGATATCATAGCTGTTGTTATTATTACTAATTCCTATTTCAGTTCCTCTTTTATTCCACTTTCTTGTTTTCATTTCTTGTCTTTTCCCTTGTACTTTATTATATTTTAATGTATTTCAATCCAAAATAAGTTTTCAAAATTCTGTAATGCTTATCTATGATCACATTGTAAAATAAATATGTATTAGTAGATTCCAAAACCCTTGAGCAAAAGGCCCTTGAAGTTGTTCTTCTTTATATCATTAGTGTCAAGTGTAAAATTATGAATATTGTACTTAATGAATATTTGTTGAAGTAAAAATGGATAATTTCGTGTAATAATAACTCACATTACCATAATGACTTACAATGTGTGTAGCATGATCTTACTCTTCCAAATGTCTACTCACAAGATGAAGTGAGATCCCCAGAGGACCATGCTTACTTTCCCCTTCAGGGTTCTCAGGTACTCTGAAGGACCAGACAGTTTCCCTGAGCTCTAATTAATGAGCCCCCATCAGTGTGTTCACACATATGAATATTTGTGGATAGCACCATTCACAATTATTTAGCTTTTAGATACAGACAATAAGGTGATTTAGGAATAACAGTTGGATCAAAATAAATTTCCCTTACAGGGGACACTGTTCTATAACTACACAAAGAGCCCAAGAGAAAGTGAACTCAAATGTAGATGGCATGTGATAAAGGTAATTTTCAATTCTTTGTTTTTTCTTACCCTCAAGTTGTTCTTTAAACATGGTATATTTTTTCTAAGTTATTCATAGAATTCAAAAACTTCTTTTCCTTAGTGCATCTAATTTATATTCAGATTGCAGTTTCATCAATACCAACAGTCACAGCTATTCCAGACACTGCTGGGATGGTGATGAGAAGTTCAAGTTACTAATTTGCTGAAGTTACCAAGACAATTTCTGTTTTCAAGGGGGAGGGGAATGCAAAATATAGAGGTCTTTTGCATTGTTCACTCTTCCAAATAACACCGTCTAATGGGCTTTGCTGCAACATTCCCACCCCACCCCCTCACCCCCGCAAGCTTCTAGATGTTCTGATGTATGGGACATTTAACCTAATTCTCAACTGACTTGTCATTCTATAATATGACCCAAGGGAGCTGCTACAACTTCTTTAGTAGGGAAAGGAAATGGTTAAAAATGTGTTTTACATAAGTGTGTGGAGGATGGACTGAAATGGGGAGAACCAGAAGTAGATGTTTTGAACTCATCCAGGAATTTTCAATTTTGTTATCAGTTTCTGAAGGAAGTGGATTGATGGATGAATGGTAAATATGAGTGGAATGGAAGAGATCTTCTGTGGGTGCAAATTTTAAATTCAATAAACCCTAAGAAGACACTTTATCTCTATTTGCCTCAATTTCCTCATCTGTGAAATGGGACAATAATAACAGCTACTTCACAGGGATATGCTGATAGTCAAATGAGATAATAATTATTAAGCTTTTAACAGAGTACACGGCTCAAAGGAAATTCTATTTGAAATTTGGCTATTATCATAATTGTTAAGAGTATCACAAAGCAGTAAAGTTACCTACCCATTTCCTGGTGCTCTTATATTCTTGTGTAAACAACATACAGGCCAAATTGCTATGTACATATCCTTGTTAGACACTTCCACTTACTTAGCGGAAATGCTCTTCCAAGCTTCAAGTCAAAGATAAAAGCCGGTCATTTATTGGTTCTGGACCAGTTCCCTGGCTTGTGACCTTAAAGCTAGTTGAGACCATGGATTTGTTTTCTACATGTGTAAAAAGTCAAGCCCAAGGTCACTGAGAAGAGACAATATGCCAGTTGTGAAAAAGATGACAATATAGAGCCTGAACACACAGGGAAGGAAAATAGGAACAGCTTTTAAGCAAATTAAGGCAAATTCAAGGGTAGTCTCCCCAGAAAAACAACATGGTTAATGCTCATTTCTCTACTAACTTGAAGTGTAATGAGCCTGGAGAGCTAATAACTGCCCCCACTTTGCCCTGGTCACTGAAACTCCGCTGAGTCCTTAGGAATAGATTTCTTTGCTCCTGTTCCTCCTGCTCCTGAAAATTCCTAACCAATGTTATTTTATTTTTCATGCTACCACATGTCAAAATAAGTTAGCCATAACTATATTCATTCTTTGTCTGACTGTTTCTTTTGTGAAACTCCACTATAATGACAATAATTGATGGCAGGAGCTGTGGTAGCCTCAACTTTATGACCTAATGAATGGGTGACTGATTCAAATCATAGGATCTAAATTAAAGTCTCAGCTCTGCCACCTCCTGCCTTTGTGCATGTTGGAATATCCCTTAAATTCCCTTGGATTAACTTTCATGATCTATAGATTGGGCAGTTGGAAAATGGAATTACAAAATTTTTCCCATCTCTGAGAATCAGTTTCCACACCTACAACATTAATGCCTGAGCTAGGTGACCTCTTCTTTCTCTTCTTTTGGCCCTATGTTATCTGTGAAATGAGGTGATTAGGCCGACCTTCAAGGATCCTTCATCCCCCAGAGTCAGAGTTTCCTTAAGTGGAAAAAAATGGGAATTGGATTAGATGATCTTTTAGGTCCTTCTCAGTTTTAAACCTAGAAAAAATGAGAAGAAAAAATTAATAGAATATTTTAAAATGAAATGTCTAATATCAAATGCATCTGTATTCTCTGTTTTAAAAATCTTGTTTAATGGGGGCAAAGTCCAAACAACAAATCTTCCCAGCACCATTTTTGTCTCCTTTAATTAATCTTAATTAATTAATATTCTGTCAACAAAACAACATTCTATAGATGAAGAAATCATGTGACATTCCCTAGCATATTATCATACATACACACACACACACACACAAGGTGTGTGAGTATATTTTCTGACTTATTCTATGTCAGTTTCTTGACCTTAATGTAGTTCTTTCTGTCTTTATCTTTTTTTGGATTATTTTAAAGATTTCTTTCTTGCTACCCCAATGCCTTCTTCATCACCACAAAAGCCATTTATATTAATTAAGATGTCTGGGGTCAGAAATGAGGTTGCCACTCCAAGAACCTCTGTCTCTAGGGTATAGATTCACCAAGCTAAGGCTTTAGCAGCCATTCAAAAATAAAGCAAAAACATGAGAGCTCAACTTTCCAAAACTGATTTAATTTTCTTTTAATGTGCCTGAATCCTTGCCAAGATTTAAATTGAACTCCTGAATTTGATTTTGTTTAAATAATATGATATTTGCTACCATGGCTTCATTTTTTAAAAGTTTAGGGCATATTCATCAAAATAATGCTCCAGGCAGTGTGGGCGCAGTGAACATTTGAAGCCCAATTCATTAAAAATAATACCTCAAATAGATGGGTCTATTCATATCCCAAGTATATGCATAGGGCCCAGGAGCAAGAATGAGCCAATAAAGTCAGCAAAGGAAAGTTGTGGGATTTCCTTGTAATTGACAATGTTGTAATAGGCAATGTCATTATCAAGAGCATCCTGATGATGCCTTTTCTAAACACCTTCCAGGAAATGCTGCCCAGGCTGATCGACCCAAGCTTTTTTTTTATCACTGCTACCTTTCTAGAAGTTCACCCTTTCAATTGTTTTAAGGCCTGGAGCACTGAGCTCTTATTTCTCTCTTGCTGCACCATAACTTCTTGCATCTTTTCTCAAACATAAATATAATGGAGCAATAGGGAGTCTTTTTGAAACCATGCCTTGGAATCCATCTTCCAAAAGACAGGGATCATTTTTAAAGAGGCCTCTGAGTCATGTCTTATCCCACACAGGTAGTGTGGTTTTGGGAGTAACCTCTGAGAAAGGGAACACCATTGACTGGAGCACAAGCAGTCATCAGTTCAAAACTCCATCTGCAGTCTGAATGTCTTTTATCTAGTGAAGGATGTGTCCCAAAATGGAGCGCATTTCTGATTTTCTTCTGCCTCTTAGAATCCTGAGATTCTTTCAAGGTTCAGCTCAAGTGGCACCTTTTACATGAAGCCCTTCCTTCTGCTCACAGTCATTATATACCATATTATATCTTAGCGTATAGTATCATATTGTGCTGTGCCGTGTGAAGTGTTGTACCACGCAGTGTCAGGTGGTATGGTATGGTATGGTACGGTATGGTATGGTATGGTACGGTATGGTGTGTTATATATTAAATTATAGTGTGTTATATCACATCATATCAAATCATATCATATCATATCAAATCATATCATATCACATCATGCCATGCCATGTTATGTCATGTCATGTAATTCCATGCCATGCCATGCCATGCTATGCTATGCTGTGCTATGCTATGTTATGTTATGTAATGTTATGTTACACTATGTATGCTATGCTATGCTATGTTATGCTATGTTATGCTATGCTACATTATATGATATGATGTTATGTGATATATTAAAATGTGTTTAGTTACTTCAGTTGTGTCCAACTCTGTGAGACATATGTGTGCAAGAATGTACCTATTCATGTATGTGTTTATACATGTTAACATGTCATATATGTATGTTTAAGTAATCTCTGTTAATATATGCGTCTCTATTTACACAGACGTACACAGACATAATATAAATAAAACATTTCATCTCTTTGGGATATATCTATATAAATACATTTTCCTGGTAGATGGGAGCTATTTAATAATAGCTTGAGAATCAGTAGATTAATATGACTTTCATATTTCCAGTTTCTGAAACTGAGGATCAAAAGATTTCACTGCCGTGGACTGGATCATTATCACACCTTTTTTTTTCATTGTAGAGGTGTAAGGCAGAGTAGTTGGGATTAAGTGACTTGACCAAGGTCACATGGGTAGTAAATGTTGTCTGAGGCCTCATTTGAACTCAAGTCCTCCTGACTCCAGGGCTGGTGCTCTATTTGCTGTGCCACCTAGCCACCCCTCTCACATCATTCTTATAAGCACATGACTAAAGATTTTATGGTTTAATCCTAACAAATCATAGTTCTGGAAGTAGGATTTTCTTTAAATAAATGAATTAATGTATCAATATAACAAACCTATGAATTTGTATTTCAGTACTGAAAGAAAAACTGCCCAAATCTCTTACAAAACTGGGGAAAATGGAAATAGAAAGAATTCATTGACCAACTCCTGAAACAAATCCTCACATCCCAAAAGAAAATCTATCAGGAAGTTTAAAGCCAAAGCCTCAAATTTCCCAGTTGAAGAAGAAATACTGAAAATAGTCATTAAAAAGTAGATGTACTGAAATATTTTAGTTAGGCTCATACACAACTCACCAAGCACATATAGAGAGAGAAAAGAAAGGAAGACTTCCAGGAAAATCAAGATTTCCAAGCATTTCTGAACAAAAGACAAGTACTTTTTAAAACCATTCAAACAAAAAATGAATCAAGAAAAACATTAAAAGGAAAATATGAGTGAGCAATCACAAGAATCTGGTGATACACGTGTTCCCATAGAACCCTAGAAAATGTCTTTGAGACAATATAATTAATTAGGGGACTCGAGATAGTTTCACTATTCTTTGATGATCTTCAAAGAATGGAATGGAAGGTGAAGAGGAATACTCTGAAGGGGTGAAAGAGGAAATGATTAATGGGGAAATTATCTCACATAACTGGTGTGCAAGTAAAAAGTCTGTTCAAGGAAGGAACAAGGGATGAGGAAATTGGCTAACATTTGAATGTCATTCTCATATGAACCAATCACAGGAGGGAAGAAAGCACACATACACAGCTGAGTACAAAAAAAAAAATCATTTCACTTAATGAGAAAGGAGCAAAAAAGAGGAATAAGAGGAAGGGTAAATTAATGGAAGGATGAATACTAAGCAAAACAAATCCTAACTACTAAAGATGCACTGAAAAGAGATGTGAAAATAAAACAAAATTAAAAATAAAATGAAATTGATGCTATATTTATACTAAAATTGAATAATTTAAAATAAAATTTAGATAAATAAATGAAATTGTTCAGTCATTTTCAGTTGCATCCAGTTCTTTGTGACCCCCCCCCTTTTGGGGGGGGGGGAATACACTGGAGTGGCTTGCCATTTCTGTCTCCAGATCATAAGATATGGAACTGAAGTAAATAGGGTAAAGTGACTTGGCATATAGCTAGTAAGTCATATAATTAATAAGTGTCTGTCATCAGATTAGAACTCAGGAAGATGTCTTACTGACTTCAGGTTCAATATTGTATTCAATGTTCCATTATTTAAAACTAAATATTTTATTTAACATAAAATCGAATATAGCTAAGATCCTTTGATTGGGCTCTCAGTGATGGAAAGAAAAAAGGGACAAGGGAGCAGAACGCCAACCAAACCAATGACCAATCATTCCAAATGACTCAATTAAACAATCTTCCTGCTTCCTGATAGACCTGCTCTGGAGACTGAGATGGCCAGTGAGAGAATGTGCTTTGTTTGATTATACATGATTATTATTGGTTTTTTTTTCATTCATAATGGGAGAAAGGAAGAGAAACTAGAAAAAATGTTTTAATTCAAAATAATTTAAAGAAATCTATTGTAATTATCCAAGTATAAGAGAATGAAGGCCTAGAATAGAATGCTTAATCCTGAAGTTGGATGTTTGTGGCATAAGCGGAAAGAAGAGTACTGATGGAAAGGAAATTCCCTTCCCCCCATTACTGAGCAAATCCCCAACTTCTTCTCTGTTGCTCCATGCAATTCTTAGCTACTATTTACTCACACCAAAATAAAAAAACTTGCTTCATCTATCCCTTTCCTACATCAGATCCCAAATATCCCTTGTCCTTAACTCTTTTGCCCACATTTTCCACCATCACCACTGGAATTATTTCTTCATTTTAAGAGGGACAATGATCTTTGACCTGGGAACAGAAATGTGAAGTGTGAAAAAGAAATCCCTTCCTCCTTCCCCAAGTTTTATGATAGTTTCTGGGATTCTTATTGAAGTTTCAAAATAATTTTCAAAGCATAAGAGAAATATATGATAGCATTTGAAAAGAAAAAGGGAAAGACAAAAAGTGCACAATTCAATGAATCTAACTCATCTAAGAGTAATTTTGGTAAATCATAGGATTATGTCTTTAGAGAGAATGAATCTATTTTTACCCAAAACCCAGCAGGGAATTTGAACATCAACTAGTCTCCAATTCCAAAGGAGATTTTGATCCCTCAACTAGCATGTTTCTACCATATTTCCAGATCCAGCAACCTTGCTCCAGTCCGCTAATACTTACTGCTGCTAGAACAACAACGGCAAAAACACAACCATAAAATCCTCAAGTCTTACTGGTCTGGGAGAAAAATTAACCACATTCCCTCTGGAGGCTCTTTGGGATGTCCAGCCTCACCTGGGGGTCAAATGTACCTGTTTCCATCCTTCTCCCTGACTGTCTTTCATTGTATGAGTACTTTCCCTCAGTAAAGTTGCTTTGCTTTATTGTATTTTTGTGAACTCCATGTTTCTTTGTATTGGAATGTTGCTGTTTTAGGACTCCCAAGATATGTATTAAGAAAACTGTCTATCTTCTCCATCATTGGTAGACATATTTATCCACATTCCCTCTCACCCTAAACACACTGGGCCTTTAGCAATTGCTGTATTTTTTTTCATTTCCACTGGCATATTCATGTCTTTCTTCTGCTACCATCAATGCATGACCCTGTCTCTTTTGATGTTATCTCCAAGGAAGGGAACTTTTAGTTCCTACTTCTGAGATACTTAGTACCAACATAAAACAATAACACCTGTACATTTATGCTAGCCATCCAAGCTAGGCCTTTACTTCTACCATGAAATCTATTTATATTGTTTTGAGACTATCACCATTATCGAATATATATTTCTTTCTCTGTCTCTCCCTACTCCCCACACTCTTCACCTAGAACTCTTAAGGTACTGATCACTAACATTTGATTGTCAGACAATGACTTGCTATTTTTCTTTTTCAGAGAAACAGGTCATACATAATGACAATCCCCCTTTCAATTAGTGTGTGCTGCAAAACCTCATTTGTGTTCTTAAGCTTCTTTTTCTTAGGGTCTGACTAAAAGGTGGTGCTTCTCCTCCCAATGACTGTGTCCGAAAATTGTGCACCTGTTAGCATCCTCCTGTCTCCTCTGGGAGCAGGCCCAATCACTCATTCTGTGTGTGTGTGTGTGTGTGTGTGTGTGTGTGTGAAAAAGAGAGAGAGACAGAGAGAAAGAAAGAGAGACAGACAGAGAGACAGAGAGAGAGAGAGTGAGGGAGAGAAGAGTCTCTCATCTTCATTCTTGTTTTATTGGCTCCTTTCCATTGCCTTTTTATGGTTCTTTAGTGTCCTATTCTTAAACAACAACAAAACACCATCACTAGCAATAACAAACTTCTTTGTTTTTTTTTAATTCAATAAAGTACCTTCTTACATATCAGTGTAGTGTCTGGAATGTAGTAGATGTTTCATAAATGTTTATTAATTGATACATCCTCTTGGGCAAATTAAATTTCTAAAAAGAGTTCTTCCTTTCACTATGTCACTTACTGAATCTTCAATACCTTGAAATCTGACTTCTGATCCCACTTACACATATGTATGAATGTGTGCATATATGTGAATAAAGGTATGCATATAAAGATAGGTGCACATATGTATATGTACACATGTGTGTATGTATATGTACATATAAATACATTTTCTTCTGCAAGGGCAGAATTTTTTTTTAGTTTCTAATATGATGCGAAAAGAATAAGGAAATGACAAATAAAAGAGGACGCATTCTTAAATATATCAGCTCTTTTTATGATGAGACAAAATTAGAAAATAAAGGAGTATCTTATTCACAAATGATTAAAATCTTGTGGCATAAGATAATAGGACATTGTAACATCCCTAAAGTTATGAAATGGAGAGTTTTGGCCAAAATTAGGAGGGCCTCTAAGAACTGATGTGAATAATCCATACAACATTATCCACTCCAGAAAAAAAAAACTTTAAAAGACTTTCAGATTCCAGGCAACAATGAATGCAACTCTAAAATAATGAAATTGAGACATAGCACTAAGCTCCTGTGAGAGTTGATGGGTTGAAAATGCTGTAGAGGATACACAGTTTGGATATGATTAATGAGACAATTTGTTTGGCCAAACTCTGCACTTACTATTTTCCTTTTTATAAAATAAAAAGTCTTATTTAGTTATTAATTCACTCCATGGGAAGAAGGGTAGATAAACAGATGGAGTAACAGGTTATAAAAACGTATATACATACATATATAATGTGTGTATTGAATTTCATGACATAATTTTTAATTAATGGTGTTTTTTGGAAAAAATGGGGCGAGACCATTATATGAAGTTTTTTATTGTGCTGTTATTACTTAAATATCATTTATTACTAAACTGTCTTTGGTGCAAGATTGGGATGCATGGAATCTTCATGAATATATATAAAAATTGGGAAGGTACAAGTGTTACCATATCATATGACTTACTCAGGGCAGCTTCACCAGCATGCCTGCTCCCCATCAACCTACAGGTCTTCATTGCATTGAGTGACAATACTGTAAGCACTGCAGGACTGTAAACATACCAAACAAGTCAACTTTCAGCAATATACTGACAATGCATATGCACTGAGAATTCTAATCTTGCAGCTCACAATGGAATGCAAAATAAATCTGTATCCATATGCAAGTGTTAATACATTGATGATTTATCTTTACCTTTTAAGCAGCCTGATGAACAGAATTGTGCCATGAGACAATTGTGCAAAGAAAAGTTATAAAACAATTTTTGGACCTAGAAGACAGGGTGTCACAATTACACCACAGTGAAAATTCCACGGTAAAATCTCATATATAGCACACAAAGAGCATATATATGCACATATAAAGATCAAATTGCATCTGTATAAATATCTATATTTCAAGATATATATCAAGACAGATAAATAGATAATTTCTGACAGGGGAAGCATACAAGAGAAATTGAAGCAATATAAAAACAAAATTGATAAATGACATTTAAAACATGTGGCCATTTCTCAGTCTGTATTCTCCTTGATCTTTGTACAGCTGGTGACACTGTTTTCTAACTTCTTATCAATAGTCTCTTCCAATATATTACATATTCCTTTCCTTTTTAGTTATCCTCTTGACCACAATACTCCCTAATTGTTTTATCAATCATCTAATATCCCATAATTATGAGTATGCCACCAAGGCACACTATCTCAGTATTTACCTGTCTTTTTCTCTTTGTTTCTTCATCTGCTTCTTCTTTATTCATGTCTCTCATTTTCCTCTTCCTATTTCTGCCTCTCTTTGTTCTCATTATATTATCATCTACTTGCACCAGTAATTTAATATATTGGCCATCTCATCAATTTGCATATTTCTTTTATTGATGTGAATTGCCTACCACCCCTAACTACTTGCCCTGTTCCACACTTTCCCATACCCTCACCAAGTTCACACAATGGATGTAGCCAAATTACCTTCCTAAATTGCTCCCAACACCAGGAAACTGCTAATGGAGAACCCAGGTGGTGTATTTATTCTTCATTTGTACCATTTTTCTAGTGTATCTTACCCTGCCACAATCCAATTACTTGGGGAAATCAAGGGAGTAATGATTAAATGATTATAAATTCATTTTACTTTAGAGTTCCTCAAGGATTTTATGGTGCCTCTGGCCCACAAATGTTCTTCTACATTGTCTTCTGCAACAAATGCCATGTTCCATGGAATGTGCATAAAGTTAGTAAGGCATCAAGAATGTATTCTCCATTGTTGTCCGGGTGCTGCTTGTCTTTCCTTATTTGCAACAATAGCTACCAGGTACCAATGTGAATGAAATATTACTATTGAAAAACTGGGCCTTTGTATTCCTCACTTATCAACTTGAAAAAAATGACCACATACCTTTATATATATATAAAGGTATGTGGTCATTTTTTTCAATATATATATATATATATATTGATAAGGCTTTATTCCCTCTCCTGATTTCTATTTCCACATGGACAAGTTCTTTTACATGTCTGATCTATTTGTAGGTTTTCCACACACAGCATTGCAGCTCCTTCTCATCCTCCTTTACTAGGTTACCTTTCCTTTCTCTAATGTTCTCCCTCCTCATCTCTACCCCTCACCACCTCTATATTTCTTCAAAATTCAGTTCAAGGCAGTTTCTACATGAGGCCTCTGTTGATCCTCCCCACCCTCAGAGTGTATGTGTACAGGTTGTCCCCTCCCCCTCCATTGCTGACTTCATTTTTTTTAATCTTCAGCAAAAATTGAGGTTGTGGATCATGAAAAATATCTTTTTAATTATTTTATATTCCAAAGTCTCATTCATATTTGCAAAATCTCATTTGCAAAGACTCATATGCTTCAGCTTCAGAGGAAACTCCCATCCTCCTTCCAAGACTGAGGCACTGGGTGTGGAGATGGGAAGACCTGAATTCCATTCTGAATGCAAACAGTTATTTACTCTGTGATGTTTGACCAGTCACCTACCACAAGACTCCAGTTTCCTTTGCTGTAGAATGGAAATAATAATAGTATCCCCATCCCGGGCTTGGAAATTGAGAGAATTGTAAAACTCTTAGCTGCATCTGGCACATAGCAGTGGGTGCTTAAGAAAACCTTGCTTTCTGCATTTTCCCCTCTGAGTAGAATATTCTTTTCTTAGGGAAAGGTACTTTTTTGTGGTTTGTTTGTCTTTGAATGCCTCGCACTGACAATAGTGCCAGTGTTTGTCACAGAGTCTGTGATAATAAATGATTGTTGACTGATTGATTTCAAGATCATCGTGTCCCAAACTGAACTTCTCATCCCTGCTGAACTGGCCTTCCTACTTCTGCCAAGGACATCATCATCTCTCTGGTCACCCAAGCTTGACCATCTCAGAGTCATATTCAATGGCTCACCCTCTCTTACCCCCGCCTAGATTCAATCAGTTTTCAAGGCTTAAAGGTTCTATTCTCAGAAAGAAAGTGGACTTCCTTTATATTTTTTGCCATCTACAAAAAGAATATAAGATCATGAGATGTTTTAATCAGTATTGGTTAAATGGAATTGTAGATAACTGATTAAATCTAGAAGGAACTTTCCAGAGGCAGTGTTCTACGGTGGGCAGAGGTCCAGGAAAAGAGCTGAAAATATTGGGTTTTGGTCTAGCTTTTGCAATACTTGACTTTGAGTCAGCTATTTTTTCTGGACATCAGTCATTTGTCACTCCAGGGTCTCTGAGCATTCTTCCAACTAGCACTGAAAGATCTGTATCTACTTTCTTTTCACATAGCCTGTGTTGAGAACACTGATGCTCACCACAAAGAAGTGAATTACTGAAAATAAGTAATATTCTGCTGAATATTTCATTTTTTTGAGTCTAGACCTAGAGGCCAGGTCTAATCCTATCTCTGATTCCATCACTGGAGGTAGCAGGGGATGCTATTTTACAACAGGCAAAGAAAGGTTACCCTCAGCAGAAATCATATCCAAGGAAAGACTTCAGTTTATCACCAGACACCTGTTGGCCAAAAGGAATCAAGGTGGTTAAAGGGGTTGGAGGGTAGAGATGTAGCAAAATGTAAACAGCCTTGGATTGGAAGTTGGAAAATCACTGTTAGGGGGTGGTTTGAATTATTTCTAGCTAAATAATCTTGAATAAATCACTTCCTGTCATATGGTATTGCTTTCCTTATTTTTAAACTGAGGGTATCGTACTCTGTTCCCTCAAAATTCTACAATGCAGTTTTTTGGGGCATGTAGGAAAGCATTTTTTAAAGCCTTAAGCATTGAAGTACCATATAAATATGACTGATAATTAAGGGATTAAGGCTTCTGGACTTTGGGACCACCAACAGGGTAGGATGATAATCACAAAGAAGTGTCATTCAGTGCATCAGGATGACTTTGGATGAATGTCTGTGGATTCTGCACCAATGCACTCTTGATTAATTGAAAGGCACGTAGAAGCAGGGTTGGGCAGGGCTCTGTGAGCTCCTGTCATGATTCCTCAGTCAGACTGAAAAAGCATAAGTTGGCAATGAGTTTCCTTTCTGCTTCCTGAGGAAAGCTGTAAATCTTATCTGCACTGGATCAGGAAAGGCAAAGGGATATGGAGATTAGGAAAAGGTTCTCCCTCTTTCCAACTTAAAATTCACTCCCACAACTTTGGTCTTACATAATATTTGGCCAATGAGACCTAAGACAAAGATAGGCTAAAATTTACTATTGAAATTTACTATTTTTAAATATTTATTATTATGGGAATATTTAGCTATTGAAATCACACATGTGAGTAAGGCTCTATTCCCCAGAGGAAGTTGCAGTGAGATCTCACTGCAGCAAACTAAAGTAGACCTTGGGGCAACTGAATCAGTAGCCACAACTTTCACAATTCTAAGTCCACAAATGGCAAAGAGGCCAGATAATTGATCATAAGAAGCTTACTGGGTCATTTTGCTGGTACTAGGCACAGAATGCCATTTCACTGTTCACACTGGGATTCAAGTGACAGGTCCAAATTTTAGTTCCAGAGTGAGAAGGAACACTAATAAACAGGACTATGCAAGCATAAGAGAACAGGGATCCTTGTCACCATAACAGGTTTGAAAAGAGCGCTTGTGATCACTGACAGATCAGTAGACCCAGGAGAGGACAACAACATCAAAATACCTACAAGCAAAGTATCAAAGAACCCACAAGGATTTGTCTCAGTCCCTCACAAAGAAAAATCTTGGAAAATAAAACACAAAAATTTCAAAAATAAAAAAGAAGTAGAGGAAAAATTAGGAAATGAAATGAAAATGATGAAAGAGAATCATTAAAAATCAATATGTTGATAAAGGAAGCACAAAATAGTTAGGGGGAGATCTACAAAAATTCAATGAAAAAACTCCTTAAAAAGTAGAATTTGGCAAATGGAAAAGGTGGTACAAGAACTCACTGAAGAAAATAAGCCATTAAAAATTAGAATTTGGGAAGTAAGTAATGACTACATGAGAAATCAAGAAAAAAAATTTAAAAATAAAATGAACAAAAATTGACAAAAATGTGAAATATCTTATCTGGAAAAAGTATGACCTTGAAAATAGATTTAGGAGAGAAAATTAAAGACTAATTGGATAATGTGGAAGCCATGATCAACAAACAAGCTTATACTTCCTATTTAAAGAAATTATCAATGAATACTGAATTCATAATCTAGAATTGAAAGTAAACTAGAAGTTGAAAGAATCCACCAATCACCTCCAGAAAGAGATTCCAAAATTCAAACTCCCAGGAACATCATAGCCAAATTCCAGAGCTTCCAGGTGAAGGGGAAAATATTAAAAGAAAAAGGAAAAAAAATCATATGTCATGGAGCCACTGTCTGGATAACACAAGAGGTGTAAACTTCTACATTAATGTATCAAAGGGGGCAAAATACGATATTTTAAAAGGGAAAGGAGCTAGGATTACAATCAAGAAACAGCTATCCAGTAAAACTAAGTACAGTTTTTCAGGGGGAAAAGGATATTTAGTGAAATAGAGGACTTTCAAGCATTCATAATTAGAAGACCAGAGTTGAACAGAAAATTTGATTATAAAATACAAGAATCAGGAAAATACTTTAAAACAATAATAAATAAAGAGAAGCATAAGGGTTTCAATAAGTATAAACCATTTACATTACTACATGGGAATGTAATACTTGCAACTCAAGAACTCTGTCTTTATTAGGACAATTAGAAGGATAGATTAGATAGATAGATAGATAGATAGATAGATAGATAGATAGATAGATAGATAGACAGACAGACAGACACACAGATAGACAGACCAGCAGAAAACAGATAGAGATATAAATAGATATGTATATAAAAATATATACTTCTATGTGTGTGTATGAATAGATGGAAGTTGCAGATGTGAAATGCTTATTATAACTTAATGTAATCCAAAACTGCAAGGGGTGAGAGAGGGATGCCTTGGAAGAAGGGGGAATGGAGAGCTGGAATGGGGGTCAATTATATATCATAAAAGAGGCGTGAAAAACCTTTAACAATGGGGGGAAAGATGGTGGGAGGTAGGCAATGCTTGAAATTCAATATCAATACAATTGGCTCAAAGAGGGAATGACATACACACACAGCTGAGTACAGAAATCAATATTATCCTACAAGCAACTAGAAAGGGAGGCAATTAAGGAAAGAAGTGTGTGGTAGAATGGAGGGTAGATTGAGGAAGTAGTAGCAAAACACTTAAAAGAATGAACAGGATGAAAACAGAGCAAGAGGGATAAATTGGACAGGGGAAAGCAGAAAAGAGGGAACCACAGAGTTAGAAATTCTGACTATGAATGTGAATGGTTGAACTTACTCATAAAGTGGAAGCATACAGATGAATGGAATAAAAATAAGAGTCCTACAATGTGTTGTTTATAAGCAACACACTTAAAAGAGATACATATACAGAGTATGGTATGGGGCTGGAGCAGAATCTATTATGCCTCAGCTGAAGTTAAAAAAAAAAGCAATGGTAGCAACACTAGGAATCATGATTTCATATAAAACAAAAGTAAAAACAGATGTTATTAAAAGAGAAAAGCAAAAAAAGGACTATATCTTAAGGAGGTGAAAGGGACTGAGTCAACCTTACTCTCATTGGACTTGGCTAATGGAGGGAATAACATATACCCTCAATTGAGCATCTTACCCTACACAAAAGTAGGGGAGAAGAGGAAAAAAGGGGGATTGAACGGAAATTGGGGGAGAGAGTAGACAGAAGCAAAAATTTTTGAAAAGGGACAGGGTGAAAGGAGAAAATAGAATAAATCAGGGGCAGAATAGGATGGAGGGAAATAAAGTTAGTTTTTCACAATATGACTACCATGAAAATGTTTTACATAGTATATGTAAAGTATACTATGTAATATATGTATTTACATATGTAATGTATTTCCATACACATGTAATATGTACATATAAATTTCCATATATATGCACATGTATAAACTATATTGAGTTGTTTGTCTTCTCAAAGGGGGTAGGTGAGGATGGAAGAAAGGAAAGAATCTAGAGTTCAAAATTTTTAAAACAAATTTCAAAAATTATTTTTCCATGTAACTGGGAAATAAGATATTCAGGCAATGAGGTATAGAAATCCATCTTGTCCTACAAGAAAGGGAAGAGGTAGAGAATATAAGAGAGGGCAGATTGGGGGAATGGGTATTCAGTGTGCTTCTTATCCTGGGGTGGGGTAGGGGAAAGATAGGGAGAAATTTTCTAACCCAAAATGTTGTAGAAATGAATGTTGAAACTAAAAATACATAAATAAATTCTGAAAAAACCCTATATCTTGTTAAATGGAACCTTAAAAATAATCAATATCAAATATTTATGTACAAAATTGTATAGCATCAAAATTTTTAAAGGAAAAGTTAAATAAGTTACAAGAGGAAATACATAATAAAACTATATTAGTGGGGACCTCAACTTTCCGCTCTCAGAACTAGATTAATCTCACCAAAGAAAGAACAAGAAGACAAGGAAGTGAATAAAATTTTAGAAGAGTTTGATATAAAAAAGAAAAGAAGATGCATATAAGAAACAGGGAAATAATAAGAGCTAAAAACCCCTAAAAGTTAGAAAAATGAATTGGAATAGAAGGAAATATATTTTTTCTCTGTGGTACATAAAATCTGTACAAAAATTAATCATGTATGAGAGAATAAAAATCTTACAACCAAGTGCAAAAAAGCAGAAATAAAAACTACATCCTTTTGACATAATAATGTAATAAAATACTTTAATATAGGGTTGTGGAAACATATCAAAATTAAGTGAAAATGAAATAATCTAATTCTAAAGAATAGCGTATCAAAGAATACTTTATAAAAAGTCAATAATTTAATGAAAGAAAATTATCATAATCAGACAACATACAGAATTTACGGGATGCAGTTAAAGCAATACCTAGGGAAAAGCTTATTTTCCTAAAATCTTACATCAACAAAATATAGAAAAAACAAAGCAATGAATTGAGCATGCAGTTAAAAATGGAACCAAGGTAAAAAATGCAAAAAATTCTTAATTGAGCTCTAAATTGGAAATCTTATCAATCAAAAT
The DNA here is from genome assembly GCA_028646575.1 of Pseudocheirus occidentalis. Classification (NCBI taxonomy): domain Eukaryota; kingdom Metazoa; phylum Chordata; class Mammalia; order Diprotodontia; family Pseudocheiridae; genus Pseudocheirus; species Pseudocheirus occidentalis. Next base: position 318,997,926 of record CM053595.1, read on the forward strand.
GTGTTATTAATAAAAATAAAAATAAGAAAAATATTGAGCTAACAAATAAAACTATAAACTGGTTTCATGGGGGGAAATGAACAATAAGGTAGATAAGCCATTCATTAATTTAATTAAAAAATAAAGAATAAAACCACATATACCATATCAAAAAATGGAAATGGTGAAAACCACCAATGAAGGAGAAAGTGAAGTATTCATTTGGAAATATTTGGCTTATTTATATTTCATTAAATCTTACAATCTCAACAAAATTGATGAATATTTATCAAATTATAAATTGTTCAGATTAACAAATGAGGAAACCAAATGCCTAAAAAATCTCATTTTAGAAAAATAGAAATGGAATTATCCATTAATGAGCTCTGTAAGAAAACAATCTCCAAGATCCTGTAGATTCACAAGTGAGTTCTACTAAACATTTAAAGAACAATTAATTCTATATGAATTATTTTGGAAAGTAGGCAAAGAAGGAGTCCTACCAAATGCCTTTTATGACACATGTGTGTGATGCTGAAACCAGACAGAAGTAAAATAGAGAAATTAAATTATAGACTAATTTCCCTAATGAAACTTCATATAAAATATTTGAACCAAATACTACCAATTTGATTACAACAATATATGACAAGGATAATACACTATGATCAGGTTGTATTCATATCAGAAAAATAGAGTTGGTTCAATATTAGAAAAACTCATCAACACAATTGATCATATCAATAACAAAGTCAACAGAAATCATGATTATTCCAATGCATGTGGCAAAAGCTTCTGACAAAATGCAGTACCTATACCTATTAAATAAAAACACTAGAAAACATTGGAATAGACAAAAACTTTCTTAAAATGGTAAACAGTATCTAGTTAAACCCATCAACAAGCTTTATGTATGATGTGGATAAACTAGAAGTCTTCCCAAGAAGATCAGGGGTGAAGCAAGTATGCCCATTTTCATCACTAGTATTTAAATTTTTGTACTAGAAATGTTAGCTATAACAATAAGAAAAGAAAAAGAAACTGAAGGAATTGGAAAAGGCAATGAGAAAATAAAACTGCCATGTTTTAAAGATGGTGTGATTATCTACTTAGAGAATCCTAAAGAATCACTAAAAATCTACTTGAAATAATTAAAAAACAAAGTGAAAAAGTGCACTGCAGAGAACAAAAGAAAGCTTACAAGGTACAAATAAAAAAGGGGCATCTCTCAACATTCTGCTAAGCTAATGACATGCTTTATTTTCCTTTACTTACATTGTATTTCATTTCCAATACTTAAGTTTATGATATTTTTTCTCTATACTTTATCTGTCTTCTGGTGTTTGAGACTAAAAATAAAAAAGAAATTAATTAAAGTTATAGCAAAATTACAGAGTACAAAATAAACACACATAAACCATCAGGATTTCTATATATGACTAACAATGCCTAGCAATAGATAAAAAGCAAAATTCCATTTAAATAAGTCTAAACAATATAAAATATTCTGAAGTCTACCTGCAAAGACACACACTTTATGTACATATGAACACAATTAAAAAACAGTTTTCACACAAATAAAATCAGATTGAAGCAACTGGAAAAAAATCATCAATTGTTCATACGTAGACCAAGTCAACATAATTAAAACGACAATTATGCCTAAACTGTTTTACCTATTTAGTACTCTACCTATCAAAGTATCAAAAATTATTTGATACATCTATGAAAAAAAATCAAAACATCATCTGAAAGAACAAAATGTCAAGGATGTCAAGAGAACTGTTGAAAAAAATATAGAGGAAGGTGACCTAACAATACCAGATCTCAAGCAGTATTCACCAAAATTATCTATTACTAAATAAAAATAGGGTAGCGAAAGAATGGGATCAGTTAGGACCACAAGACACAGTAGTAAATGACCATGGTAATCTAGTGTTTGATAAATCAAAAGATCTTAGTCTCTAGAATGAGCACTTAGCATTTATAAAGACCTGTTGGAAAAATTGGAAAACAATAGGACACAAACTATGTATAGACCAGCATCTCATACCATATACCAAGATAAGGTTGAAATGGGGTCATGATTTATACATAAAGGGTTATACCATAAGCAAATTAGAAGAGCAAGGGATACTCTACCTGGCAGAGCTATGGAGGTGGGAAAGAATTTACAACAGAACAAGAAGTAGAGTATTATAAAATGTAAAAGTGTTTATTTTAATTGTATTGAAATATAAAGATTTTGCACAAATGAAATCAATGCAAATGAGATTACAAGGAAAGTAGAAAACTGGGGAAACTCTTTACAAGTATTTCTGACAGAGGCCTCGTTTTTTCCCAAATATAGAGAATTGAATTAACTTTCTAAGAATGCCACTCCCCAATTGATAGATGGTGTAATGTTAATGAAATCAGAAGATCTTCCATACCCCTTTCTATTGGCACCTACTAAAGGCACTTAGCACCTCAAAGGCTTAGCTCCTTACTTCCAATTAACTCCTTGGGAGTAATTCATACCTTAACAGGAAGGGGCTGAACAGGGAGGAGCTAC
>CM053595.1:319000958-319013517 GCA_028646575.1 Pseudocheirus occidentalis
GGAGAGACAGAATGGGGTTAATCATCCCATATAGAAGAGGCAAGGGATAATTGTTACAAAGGAGGGGAAGAACAGGAAGGCAAAAAGGAAAGGGTCAACCTTACTCTCATTGAATTTGGCTTAGGGAAGTAATGACATAAACTCTAAACTGAGTATCTAGCCACACAGGAGAGTAGGGGAGCTGGGGATGAGAGGGGGGATGACAGAGGGGAGGGCAGGGTGGGGAGGAGGGTTGCTGGAAGTACACACTTCTGTAAAGGGACAGGGACAGGGTAGAGAATAGAACAAGGTGGGGATAGGAAGGAGGGACATATAATCAGTCTCTCACAATATGTCCACTGTGGAGATGTTCTGCATAATTACACATGGACAACCTGTATTGAATTGCTTGTCCTTCCGGTGGGGGTGGGTGAAGAGGGAGGAAGGGAAAGAATCTAGAATTTAAAGTTCTATTATCAAATGTCAAATATATATATATGTGTATATATATGTATGTATATAATTATTATTATTATTAACTACATGCAACTGGGAATTAAGATATCCAGGCACTGGGGTAGGGAGATCCATCCTTCCCTACTGGAAAGTCAGAGGGGCAATGGGGGAGGACATAGGAGAGAGCAGATTGGGGGAGGAGCTATACAGTGGGCTGACTGTTTTGGGGTAGTGGGTAGGGGAAAGATGGGGAGAACATTTATAATTCAAAATCTCGTGGAAATGAGTGATGTAAACAAGACAATTAATTAATTTTAAAAAAGAATAAATGTGGAAAGAACTGGGCAAGCTCATTGGAATCTGGATCTATGCCTGTGCTGACAGATGGCATGGAAGCCTCAGGAGGTGGTGATGGCACTAATGTGCCCAGCAACCAACTAGGAGCTGACCTCCATTGTGAGCTTCACTAGCTTTGGAAAGAAAGTGAGGACAATGGCCTTGGAAGCAATGTTTGAGCTGAAGAATAACTGTGAAAAAAAGCATAAAATCTTTGGAAGCCAAAAAGAAAGAGGAAGAACTACAGAAAGAGAGAGGATTCAGATAATGAATCAGTCCCTTCAGGCCCAAGTCTGACCAAATAACCTTCTACTCGGCTTCCGGTGACACAGAGCAGTGGACGTGAAGGTAGATCTGATGGAGAATCACTGGACTCCCTTTGCCACCTCAAGTCACCCAAACACAATCCAAAAATGAACTAATAGGTACCCCACTCCTGCTTAGGTACCAGGAGAACAATGATGATGAAATACAAGAGGCAATTAACCCTGTCCATGAAATCACTCTACATCATGGCAGGAAGACAGTTTCTGCTCAGGTCTGGACTCCTCAGGTACCTGTCTTGTAACAGGAGTGTTTGATTATATTGTCAGATTTGGGGATTTTGCTGGGATGATGCTTCCCTTCCAGCTTTCTGGTCTCTCCACCCCTGTGACTGACACCAGGTTAAGTCAGTACAATAAAGCACCACAGGAGATGTGATTCTTGTGGTGTTCAGAAACTCCCAGGCCAAAGTACTTGATTGAGAGGGATGGCTGAGCCGGGATGGGATGTGTGAAGGGAGACCAGTGTATAGTTGGCATGGCCAGCACCAAGATTCTCTCCTAGTTCTGTATACAGGCAACTGTGGGGTTTGAGGCACATATAGAAGGGGAAAGAAAGAAATGAAAAGAAGAATCAGTGCGGGAATGAGTCTAGTGGAAAGCAGAGGATTGATCTACGAGTGAGTATGGGCTGGAATTCACTTCCCTGATTCTTCTTCTTCTTTGTGTCTTTCTATGTTCCTCCCTGATTCTTGTACCCTCCTCCTTCTTCCTTCAGGGTCTGGCCTTAAGTAGCCTTTTGTGGCCTCTCTTTCCAAGAAATGCCCTTCAATTTGTCCTCCTGCCCCAGGCCACCACTTTGGCATTCTTTTAATTCTTGGGGATTTTCTTATTTTTTTTTTGGAGGGCAATTGGGGTTAAGTGACTTGCCCAAAGTCACATAGCTAGCAAGTGTGTCACGTGTCTGAGACCAGATTTGAACTCAGGCCTTCCTGACTCCAGGGCCAGTGCTCTATTCACTGCACCACCTAGCTGCCCCTCTTTTAATTCTTGGATTCCCTTTACTGCACAGATCCAATCAGTTGCCAAATCTGGCTATTTCCACCTGCATCACACTCTGGCGTCTGTTTCCTCCTTTCTCCTCACATGACTAGTGCTTGGTTAAGGCGCTCATCAGATCCCATCTCCTCTTTTTCAAATTTATTTTAATTTTTAAAATTAACAAGTATTTTTTTTTCCTTCTCTTACCTCCTTCCCCCCAAAAGAGAAACCAAATCCTTGTAACAAGTATGTATAACCCAGCACTACCACTATTAGGCCTGTTTCCCAGGGTCAGCAGAGAAAAAGGGAAAGAATCTCTATGTTCTCAAATACTGACAGCAGATCTCTTTGTGGTGGCAATGAACGTGAGGGAGTGCCCATCAGCTGGGGAGTGCTGAGACAAGCTGTGGTGTATGAGTGTGCTGTGAGGAATGATGAGCAGACAGACTTCAGAAGAACTCGGAAAGACTTGCATGAAAGAATGTTGTACACAGTAACAGCAATATTGCTCTGAGAACAACCTTGAGCAACCAATTCATTCTGAGTATTAAAAATGCTCAAATCAATTACAAAGGACCTATGAAGGAAGATGCTACATACATCCAGAAACAGAACTGATAGATGGGAATACGTACAATATGCTTTTACATATCCACATACATACCTGTGTCTAATGGTAGCCTTCTCTCACAGGGTGGGGAGGGAGAAAAAAATAACAAGTGCACAGTAGAAAACAGAAGGAACCCTAGAAGGAAGCACAGAAAAGCAGGGTAGCTTTGAAAATGAGTACAAGTTACTACATTTAAAAAGTAGACAGTGTGTGATGGAAATTCATGGCTTTATATGGAATCCTCTTTAGGTCGAGCTGTGTATGTGGAAATGGTCTTTTTTGTCTTTTTTATATTTTAGTTCAAAATAAATTTTTGAAAACCCCATATATGCATAGTGAAAAGAAATGTCCATATTGGCCACACCTAAAAATAGGTGCTTCACTCTGTATGAGTCCATCACTTACCTACCAGTTGGGAAGTGACCTCTATTCTCACCCATCCATGCTCTCATGGCTGGTCCTTGCAGTAACAGGGCTTCATTTCCTTGTATAAATTGTTTTCCTGGTTGTACTCACTTCACTCTGAATCTGTTTATACAAATCTCAGGTTTCTTTCAGACCGTCTCATCATGTCCATTCATTTTCCTGTCTCATCTCTCCTTGCTCAAATATATTATGCATATAGCTGTTGAAATTATTTTCTTTTTCTTCTGCTTAAAAATATTTTAAACTTTTTAATTGTGAAATCAACAATCACCAAAAGAATGTACAAAGAAGAAAAAAAAAGACTGTATAAGAAACTGCAAACTCCTGTTCTGAACAATTTGTTAACAGCAGACATACATGTAATGTTATATTTAACAAGGTAATAGTAAAATTGCTGATTTCTTTGTGTCCCTTCTGGACTTCTCTTTGTTTTCTAGTATCCATTAAAAATTTTATTTTGTCCAAAACTGAGGGGGGAGAGAACGCTCTACCAGATTCTTTTTATTGTGTGTATGTGTGTGTGTGTGTGTGTGTTCCTAACACCTAAAGTAGTGTTGTTGAGTCATTTCAGTCATGTCTGACTTCATGACCCCCTCTCTGGGGTTTTCTCAGCCATTTTCTTCTCCAGATCATTTTTAAAGATGAGGAAACTGAAGCAAACAGGGTTAAGTGACTTGCCTAGGATCACACGACTAGTCAGGGTCTGAGGGCAGTCTTGAACTCAGGTCTTCGAGGTTAGGTACTCTACCCACTGTGCCACCTAGTTGACCAAATACCTAAAGTAGGGAAGAATAAAGAAGCAAAGAAGGAGAACGAGAGACCAATGCCATTTATGAATATTGATTCCAAAATTTTAAATAAAATCTTAGCAGACTACAGCAATTCATTAAAAACTATTCATCATGACCAAACTGGACTAATTCCAGGGATTCAAGGATGGTTCAACATTAGGAAAACAAGCAACATAATGAATTCTATAAAAAATTTAAAAATCCAAACCACATGGTTATCTTAATTTACACATAAAACCCCTTTGACAAAGGACAATACCTCGTTTATGCTAAGAGAAAAAGAAAAAAGAAAACTCTACAAAGTATAGGCAGAAATGTCATTAAAAGTATCACTTAAGGCAAATATCATATGCAATGGTTATGTAGAAAAACCTTTCCTAGAACTGATCCAACCATTCAGGAGAGAAATTTGGAGCTATTTCCAAAGGGTATAAAATGATGCATATAAAAGTTCCACAATACCACTGCTGTCTTTGTCCCAAAGACACCCAAAAAAAGGAAAAAGAACCAATTTGAACCAAAACATAGCAGCTCTTTTTGTGATGGCTAAGAATTGGAAATCAAAGGGATGCCCATCCATTGGGGAATGGCTAAACAAGCTGTGGTATATGATTATAATAGAATATTATTGTGCTATAAGAAATGACGCGCAGGATTATTTCAGAAAAACCCAGAAAGACTTACATGAACTGATGCAAAGTGAAGTAAACAACACCAGAACACTGTATACCAGCAGTTCTCAACCTGTGGGTTATGTTCAATTTATAACAATGAAAATACATCCTGCATATCAGATATTTACATTACGATTTATAATAGTGGCTAAATTACAGTTATAAAGTAGCAATGAAAATAATTTTATGGTTGGGGGTTACCACAACATGAGGAACTGTATTAAAGGGTCATGGCATTAGGAAGGTTGTACACTGCTGTACACAGTAATAGCAATATTGTTTGATGAAGAACTGTGGATGACTTAGCTCTTCTCAGCAATACAGGGATCCAAGACAACCACAAAGGACCAACCATGAAGCGTGCCATCCATCTCCAGAGAAATAACTGATATTAACTGAATACAGACTGAAGCAGGCTATTTTTCACTTTCAGTCTTTTTTCTTTTATTTGAATCATCTTCTACAAAATGACTGATATAGAAATGTTTTTCATGATTGCACATGTATAATCTATATCTAATTGCTTAGTGTCTCAGGGAGAGGGCAAGGGAAGGAGGCAGGCAGGGATAGAATTTGGAACTCAAAACTTAAAATATTTTTTAAGTTGGGGAAAAAAGAACCTTTCCTGGTAAATATAGGAGTAAGATAAGGAGGCCCACTCTCTATTATTTGATAAAGTTCTAGAAATGCTAGCAATGAGAACAAGACGAGAAAGCCAAAGTGTAAAATGTAGGTAAAGAGGAAATAAAACTCTCCCTATTTGCTGATGACATTATGCTTTACTATATAACATCCTAGAGAATAAGCAAAGGTATTGAGATAATAGCTTCAACAAAATAGCAGACTACAAAATAAAGCTACAAAAACTAACACTTCTACATTACAATAACAGAACCCAAAAGGCAATAAGAGAAAGGAAAATCCCATTCAAAATAACTACTAAATCCATTAAGTGTCTGGGGGTCAGTCTACAAAAGCACACAAAAGCCTTGGATACACTTAGTTACAAGATACTCCTAAAAGAAATACAACTTAAATAGTGGAAGGAATATTCAGTGTTCATAGCTGGGTCATGCCAACATAGTAAAAATGATAATACTGCCAAAGTTAACTTAGCATTTTAATGTCATAGCAAACTATCAAAGAGAAATTTAAACAGAACTTGATAAAGCAACAAATTTCATTTGGAAAAAATATCTAGAATATCAAATGAAATGATGAAAGGAAAAGGATGAAGGGGGAACAGTTCTTCCAGACCTTGAACTCTATTATAAAGTAGCAATACTGGGAGAAATTAGACTTAGGCTAACATCTTTAAAGGGAAGCATGAGCAGCTTTCCAGAGGATGGCTACTGTGAACAGCTTTCAAGGTTCTGATCACATAGTATAGTGAACTCTATTCAATAACAAATCAGAGCAAAACATTCACAGAAAATCAAAGTACAGCATTCACCGTGTCACGACTCAACAACTTACCACTAAAATGGCCACATGATTTTCAACAAAGTGCAGTCATTTAGTAACTCAGTCATTCAATCATTCTTAAGGAGGCTTGTGTCCCCTTAAGGGACACAAAGTACAAAAGTCAAAGTACTCCACCCCTGGGTAGTCTCAATTGGAGATTAGCTTCCAATCAAAGGCCATCCATCCCTAGGTCACAACTAGATTACAATATCACAGTACTCAATACCCAAGGAGAGGTATTTTCTTCATCTTGACCCCAGGCAAGTTCTCAGCAGTTTCTGTTCCTGGGAAGACAAGGCTTAACAAAGACACAATAACTGGCATCCTCTACAATTCCCTTTCTGTCTTTGAAGTCAACTTAGGCCCCACAAGGTCAGAAGCCTCCATCAACAAACAAATCTGACAAAGCACCACAGTCATGCTTCCTTAGTCTTTGGCAGCTCTGGCTGGCCCTTGGAAATCCTCAGCCCTATAAGCTCTGTTCTCAAAATCAAAATCATTTTATCCAGCCTCCACTCAGCGCTCCAAGAAATTCTGTCTCAGTTCTCAATTCTCAGTTCTTCTCAATTTTTAGTTCAGTCTTCAGTCCAGCAGTAGCTGCCCCACACTGTTTACCCCAGGAAATTCTGACTGTCCAGCTTGTGCTCTTCGTTAAATATGGTATAGCTCCTTCCTGTTCAGCCCCTTCTAATTATATCAGCAACAGGGGATCATACTTTCTGTTTCTTTAAAAGAGGCTTAATTTGAAATTAGGTGCTAAGTACCTCTTAGCTTGGCAATACAATCCAAATTTCATTACTATTACAACTTCATATGCTACATTCCACAATAAATTCAAAATAGACTTAAAGTGTGTGAACTTTGGACTTAAGTCAAAATAGACTCAAGTGTGAACTTAAAGATCATATATGTACACACACATAAATACATATATATATATGTATATGTGCCTCTGACTAACCCTAAATGCCTGACTTCAGCTCTCTAATGTATATATGTACATGTGTAGATAGATAGATAGGTAGATAGATAGATAGATAGATAGATAGATAGATAGATAGATAGATAGATAGATAGATACACACACATACATCATTATGAGCAGCTAGGTGGAGCAATTGACAGAGCCCTGGGTCTGGAGTCTGGAAGACCTGAGTTCAAATCCTGCATCAGACACTTACTAGCTGTGTGACCCTGGGAAAGTCACTTAATCCCTATCTGCCTCAGGTTCCTTATTTATAAAATGGTGATCATCAAAGCATCTCTCTCCCAAGATTGTTATGAAGACCAAATAACATATGTGTAAAGCACTCAGCACAGTGCCTGGAACACAGCAGGCATTTAGTAAAGGCTATTCTTATTCTTCTCATAAACCTTTATCAGCTATGTAACAAGAGACAGAAGTAATCACAAAAGAAAAAAATAGACAATTTTGATTACATGAACCTAAAAAGCTTCTACACAAACTAAATTAATGCACCTAGGATGAGAAGGACAGGGGGAAACATCTGTATCAAATTTCTCTGAGAAGGGTTTGGTATCCAACATGTAGAAGCAATCATCAATTATCTGCAGCTAGACAGGTAGATATACAGATATATAGGAACAAAATCCCTCCTTCAACACAAATGGCCAGAAGATAGGAACAAACAATTCCCAAAAGAACACATACAATTTATCAACAACCATATGAAGGAATGCTCCTGATTACTACTAATGAAATGCAAATCAGAATAAGCTGCAGATTTCACCTCACAGTCAGCCAAATGAACTGAGCAAAGATGACCAAAGGTGGAACTGCTCGATACTGAAGGGGGTTGTAGCAAGACAGACACACTGGTACATTGTTGGTGGAGCTACAATTCACTTCTGGAAAACATTTTATAATTGTGCAAACAAAGTGATTAAAATGTTTATGCCCTTTGAACCAGAAATTCTTCTACTAGACATGTAGCCCAAGAAGAACATTGGTCAAGAGAAATCAATTAGTTGAACAGCTGCTGTAATAAATCCCGTTGGGCTTGGAGCTCGGAAGATCCAAGTGACTCACATGAGTGACCTCGCCTCCCTCAGCCTCACATTCCTCATCTGCAAAGTGGGAAAATAATAGCATCTCCTTTCCAGGGTTGTTGGGGAAATAGAACAAATTACTTCTAAATCACTTCGTAACCTTCAAGCCCTATATAAATACTAGTTATTATTGTTATCATTACATGAGTGTAATCTAAATCTGACTGTAATGTTGGAAACAATGGAATATAATCATGGTTGCCAGCATTTAACTAGCACCTCCTGTGTGCCTCTGAGGGAGGCACCGAGCTAAGTGCTTTACAGATCATCTCATTTGACCCTCACAAACACTGGGAGGGAGATGATGATGTTACCCTCATTTTACAGATGTGGAACCTCAGGCAGAAGCCAAATGCCAAGTCCAGTGCCAGATAGCCAAATTTGAACTCAGGTTTTCCTGGCTTCAGGTCCAGTGCTCTAGACACTGCCCTGGCTGGATCCGTATGAAGAGTTACTGCAGAATGAAGCCCAGTAAGACAACCCTGTGCATGGAAGGAACCAGCACCAAACAACCCAAAGTGAATGTTACATAGTTGCAGAGAACACGCTTGTCCCAAAGAAGAGGCTGGAAGAGGAGCCACCTCTCCTGGCTGGCTCCTTTGCACAGCGGCAGGAACTGCTCTTCTGGGAACATTGCAAAATGTTTAGCCTTCATGGTGTCAGGAACCGTTTTATTTTTTTTTTTGTCTTCCTTTTTATCTTTTCCCTTAAAGTATTATTTGTAATGTGGATGGTTTTTCTGGGAAAGGGGGGGGTGGGGGGGAGGAAGGGGAGAAAAATCTGAAACTCAAGTGACTCTGGAACTGAATCTTGTAATCTAAAAGTAAACAAACAAGTCAATAAAATAAATTTTAAAAAAAAGAAAGAGAAGGGAAGGGATACCAGGAGAAATTTTGTTGATGTAGAAATATAAAGCAAAAATTTATTCTAAAAAAACGTAACATTTCTGTTTTTGCTTATCTATGAGTACCCATTAACTTTCCCCTCTGCCCTGCCCATCCTTCCTTGCTGTATGTATAGTACAACAAAACAAACCAATACACCAGCCAAGTCTGAGAATGCACATCTCAGCCTACATCTGCCAGGATGTGAGGGGTGTGGTTCTTTGGAAGTCTGTGTTATCATCCGTCCACTGCTTTGATCTAGTCCTGAGGTCTTTCAAAGCTGTTTTCCTTCTTACTTGTTATTGTTGTCACCACATAAATTGTTCTCCTGGTTCTCCTCTGTTCACTCTGCCTCAGTTCAGATAAGTCTTCTGAGGTTTCTCTGAATCAGTCCCTTCCATTTTTTATGGTGCAATTCACTCAGCCTTTTCCCAATAAACTGTAAAATGCCCAAGGTTTCCAGTTTTTTGTATTTGTAACCCCAGTGCCTGGTACATACTTTAATGAATGCTTTCTCATTCATTCATTCACCTATTTTGTTCCACAACAAAAAGGGCTGCTCCAGACCCAGGAGAACTTTGTGCACAGTTTCAGACACAAAGTATCTGTGATGACTGACTTTGACAGACTGGGCTCCTCTCAGTAATGCAAGGTTAGAAGACAGCTCCAAAAAACTCATGATGGAAAGGGCTGTCCACATCCAGAGATGGAATTACAAAGTCTGAATGGAGACTGCAGCAAAAGCCTTGATCTCTCCCGTTCCTGTTTTGTTTTGTTTTGTTTCTTCTTTCTCATTGGTCACCCCCACTGGTTATAATTCTCCTTTACAACTTGACTAATGTTCAATGTGAAGGTATTTGTAGAGCCTATATTAGATTGCATGCCCCATAAGCGGCAGAGGCGGGGGAAGGGAAGGAAGGGGTTGGAGGGTGGAAAAAATTTGAAACTCAAAAGCTTGTGGAACTGAATGTTGTAAACTAGAAGTAAATAAATTTGAATAAAAAAAAGGCTGCTCCAAATATTCTAGTGTATACGGGTCTTCCCTTCTGACCCTAACCCCTCTCAGATACATTCCCAGTAGCAGCGGTGTCACTGAGTCACAGGGCGTATACACCCTTGACTGAACCAGGTCCCAGCTCCAGGTGCCCGTCCTCCCAATTGGCATTGCCCTTATAAGCTTGCCAGTCTGATGGTGGGAGGCGGAAGTTCAGACTTGTTTCCATTTGCATTTCTCTTCTTAGTGATTTGTGGCACTTTTTCATGTGGTTGTTGATAATTTGTTTCTTCATTTGGGAATTCCCAACTCATCATTTAACAATGTATCTCTGGGAGATATTAATTTCTTAGGTATTGTAGCAATGCGTCCTGATAGTAGACCTTTATTAGAGGAAAGGGAAAATTTCCCCCAAGTGAGTCTCCCCTTCTAATTTTTAACAGCATACCACTTGCTTCATGAATCAGCACTTAGGGTCAGGGTTCCCCATGGCCCTAAATTAGGTAAAGATTCTTCCCCCTAAGTCATCTCTTTCCCTTCTCAAATGTTTAAAATTACTTGACCTATGTTGAGTTATATGTCTGCCTGGAGTTTGTTGTGGTTCAAAGGTACACACATCACTTTCAGTTATTAAATACCAGTGGCTCCCTATTACTTCCCTTAGCAAACATAATCTTTAAAGTCTGTCCTTCACAACCTGATCAAGGCCGATCTTGTGTCTCCCTGCCTCCTCTGTTTCTCTATCTCTTTCTGTATCTTTCTCTGTCTCTGTCTTCTCTGTCTCTGTCTCCTCTCTGTCTCTTTCTCCCTCTCTCCTTCTCCTTTTCTCTCTTCTCCCTGCCCCTCTCTCTCTGCCAACCCAAGCAGTTACCTTGCTCTTTGTCCCATGTGCCACTTCCCATTCCCAGAATGAATTCCCTTTTCCTGTTGTCTCTCAGAATTCCTGGCTTCCTTCAAGCCTCTATTCAAGCACCTCCCCCACCCCAATCCCATTGGCTGCTGCTAACCTCCCCCCAGCAAAAAATCACCACACATTTACTTTGCAGATGTTTTTACAAATGCATTTGGCCCCTAAAGGAATGAAAACTCCCCAAGAGCAGGGACTGTTTGGCTCGTATCTGTGTGCGCTTAATACCTAGTATGGTCCCCGGCACATAGTAGGTGCTTTGTCCCATGCTAGGGTTCTAATGCTAAAGAGTGTATCCCATCGTGTATCCCATCCTTCCTGTCTCCCATTTTGTAGTAGTGCATAAATGGGTCTCACTTGGTCCCAAGAACCAAAGCTGGCTCATGGCAGCCCTGCCCTCAGGTCACTGGCCAAACTGTCACAAAGCTCTGTCTTGTCAGCCCTGTTCCCATGGCCCTAGGGGAGGTGGGGCTGGGTCACATCCTTGTCCATAGGGTTCTATGGGAAACACAGATCTGGCTCGTGGCAGCCCTGCCCTCAGGTCCCTGGTTGGGGAGTACAGGAAAGGCATGCCTTCTGGTCCCTGTGAGAACAAAGATATCCTTAGTAAGCTGGGGTACACAGCTCAGGGCCTTCAGGTCCCTGGGAGTGGAGTGGGGACAAGGTAGGTCATATCAGCCCCGAACTTAGAGACTTCAGAGGAGAACAGAGCCAGCTGCATCTTGTCCCTACTCTCAGGGCTCTGGGTCATGCCAACCTTCTGATGGCCTTGTCTTCATCCTCATCCTCTCTGTAGCTTTTGGCACCGTTGACCACTCTCTAGGTGGTCAACTCTAGGTTTTTGTGATTATTCTATAGAGATGCTCATGGAGTCAGGAAATCAGAGTTCAAATCCAGTCTCAGATACTTACTAGCTGGATGACCCTGGGCAAGTCACTTAACCTCTGCCTGCCTCGGTTTCCTCATTTGTACAATGGAAATGATGGCATCTCCCAGAGTTTTTGTGAGGATCAGATGAGATTGTTGTAAAACTTAGCACAATGCCTGTCGTATAATGGGCACTCTAAAAATGATAGTTATTTTCTATGTGACTTTCGTCTTCTTTGCTGGATCTCTGTCCGAGTCTCTCCCGCTAACCTTAGGTATCCCACAGGGCTCTGTCCTGGACCCCCTTCTCTTTTCCTATAACTACTTCACCTGGCAAGCTTATCAGCTCCCATGGCCTTAATGACCACCTCTATGCTGAAGATTCTCCAGTCTTAGCAGCCCTTAGCACTAAGCCTGATATGCAACAGGCATGTTTAGTTAAGGGCTGAAATCTACTCACCCAGCCCTGTCCTCTCTGCTCACCTCGCCTTTCCAGCTGCCTCCTCGACATCTGGAAGTGTGTGTCCCAAAGACATGTTAAACTCAACACGTCCAAAACCAGGCTCATTCTCTTTCCCCAAGCACTCTTCTCTTTCTGAGGTTCCTTTGTTCCCTCTAAGTTGATAGCATACAGTCCTCCCAGCCCCTCAGGCTACCAGCTGTATCAATAATGAGATATTCACAACACCCATGATGGTTATGAATATGTTGATGTAGTTTTGGATCACAAAATATAGCAAACTCTCCACATGGAAGGCAGAACCAAGGTCTTTATTCAGAAACCATAACACTGAGTC
>CM053595.1:319013617-319026117 GCA_028646575.1 Pseudocheirus occidentalis
AGTGGGTGACAAGGGAGGAACCACAAGAATCTAGAATTTAAAGCTTTACAATCAAATGTTAAAACAAACAAACATATATGTGTGTATGTATGTATGTGTGTGTGTGTGTGTATATATATATATGTATATGTATATTATTATTAACCAAATACAACTGGGAAATAATACATACAGGGACTGGCGTAAGTAGACCCTCCCTGCCCTACTAGAAAGTTAGAGGGGTGTTGGAGGAGGACATAAAAGAGAACAGATTGTGGGAGTGGCTTTACAGTGGAATCACTCTTTTGGGCTTGGAGGTAGGGGAAAGAAGAGGAGAAAATTTTTAACTCAAAACCTTGTGTGTGGAAATGAATGATGTAATCAAGAAAATAAATTAAAATTTAAAAAATTATAAAAAAAAGAAAACCTATTAGACAAAAGTTTGATTTTTTTTCAGGATCATACAGGTAACAATTGTTTGAGTTGAGATTTGAATTCAGGTCTTCCTGACTCCAGGCCCATTTCCTTTCACTGCCCGTGAGCTGCCTGAATTCGCCTGAAAGAAATGTCATCCATAGAATGCATAACTTTTCATTCAAGTTTCATTTGAAAGGGTCCCATTTTTGGGCGCCTTCATATCAGTGACATGTCCCTTGGCTCACACATCCATTTCCCTCACCAATGCTTATATAAACTGCTTCTAATTCCATTCTCTCATTTCCAGGAGAACAAGTACAATCTCTTTTTTCCTTGAGTCTTCTGAAAGTTCTTACTTATCCATTTATAGAACTCTGTATTTTACTCCTCACTGGGAAAATTTATTTTAAGGACTTCCAGAACTTCATTCTTAAAAGCATCTTCTGAAGGAAAAAAAATTACAGAAAGAAGATTGACTTAAATCTTTTATTACTTACCAGAGTAAATCTTTGCATAAGGAGTGATAGAGCAAAGATGGGATAATAGAAAGTTGATTCCAGGGATAATCAAGAGTTCGTGTGGAGAGTTGGAGGGGAGAAGAAAAATGTATTGCCTTTAAGTTAAGAAGCCACGATGAATTGAATCTCAAGATACTAAAACACAGGTACATATTGGGTAATCACAATGAGCCTTAGAATTACTAAGAAATTATAGGTGCTACAGCTCAAAAGAAGGCATATACATAATTTCCAAAATGATATGAGGAATGGTTTAAATTCTTCAAACAATTTACCCAGGAGTTGGACTTTGAGAATCTTGAAAGTTTGAGAACCTACATTTAAAATAATGATTTCCAATATTTTGAAGGTAAAATAGCTTAAAATAGAACCATCCCCAAAATATTGAGTCAAATCACTGATGGGGGGTAATTAAAAACAGAGGAGAAAAATTGCTAAAGAGAGACATTATAGGTTCATTAATAACGATATTCTCTTTTCCCTAGAATTTCTCACATGATACAGTGCAAAGTGCCCTTCTACAGGAAGTTTTCTCAATATCTCCCCCCATAATTTGTAATGCCCTCCTTCTCTGTTATTCCCAATAACAATTTTGTATTTCACTATCATATATCTATTTTATGTTTTTTCTCTTTACACTTATTTTGAACTTTCTCATAATCTTCTTATTAAATTATAAATTATTCTATTAGGATATATAAATAAACATATACACCTATATATGCATATTATGTAAATTCTGCAGCACTTAGTTCAGTTGCTGGTATATATTAGGTTCTTAATAAATGCTTGTTGATGGATGCTTATGGCTATTAGTGAGGGTTGAATGAATCAGTCCAAAGGCTGCTGACAACCCTTGCCACTTCTGGGCTTGCTTCTTCATTCATATGGCATAGCAGATGGTGGGAAAGTTCTGAAGTGGGAGACCTGGTCTAAAAAAAATGCTCCCTAGCTCTTAAGCTTCACTAAATAGCTGTAATCCTGAGAGTCTCCATTCTTTCTTGGTACAATGGGAGCAAAGCCCTTCCACTATCTACCTAACAAGGTTGTTGTGAGCAAAGTATGTTAATACTCTTAATTTTCTATGCACATATAGCTAGCATTACCATCACTCATCTCCCCAAAATTGTGATGATGGTTCCTGGCTTCTCAAGCATTACATCTTCCTCACCATCATGCCTGAGCATTTCCTCTATGTCACCTCATTTGTACTTAACAACCAGACTAGGCGTACTGTAGAAGTTTCATCCTCTAGATTATTGCAGCAAACTACTACTATTTTTTTGTTTTTAATCGTGGGACCCAGTTCTTCCACTTTATACAGGAGAAGCAAAATGTGCATGGTACTGAATTTTGAGATAGGAAGACCTGGCTGGCCTCTATTACAATCTGATCACTGGCAATTCTCTGTCTGTCTCTCTGTTTTCTCAGTTTTAAAATGATACGGTGATATTTGATGGCCTCTAGGTTCTACTAGAGGGAACCCAGGAAAGTTACTTACTGCATCTTGCCTCAGCTCCTCATCGGGGACTAAAGAAGGAAATAACAAACCACTCCAGTGTCTTTTCCAAGAAAACCCCAAATGGGGTCATGGAGTGTATTGGTATAACTGCAAGAGGTTCTACTAGATCTAAAATCTATAATCCAATGATCTGTGCTGGCAAAAGAGTCGTCTGAAAAATCAGATCTGATTATGTCATTTTCCTAAGTCAAGGAACTCCTGTTCCTCCCTCTTTTCCCAGGATAAAGTACCAATCCTCCTCCCTCTTAGAATTTAAAGTCCTCCACAGTTTTCTCCAATCTCCTCTTCTAGGCTTAGTGCATGTTACTCTCTTTCACAAATTCTATGTTCTTGCAAAGTACTCACTGTTCCTCATATTTGACCTTCCTCCAAACATCATGCCTGTCTGCTTGCTAACCCCAGCCCATGCCAGAAATTCTCTTCTCTTCTGTATCTACCAAGAAAACTTTTGGCTTCCTTCAAGAGTATATCACAGGCCACCTCTTTCAGAAAGCAAGTCTACCCTAAATCCTGGAAATTGCTGGAAATTCCTGCTCTTAGCTGGAAAATAATGTTCAGTTCAGTTTATATAACTCTCTTATTTCCTTATATTTGCATGTCTTGTTTTATCACACACACACACACTCACGCGCACAATCACACAGACACACACATACATATATGCACACACACACATTGGTCTAGCAGGTGAAATCTCTGTTTTTGTCCCTGAATCACCATGACTTTTTAATTAATGCTTGCTGAATGACTGTACAAATCCTAGTACCTCTATGAGCCACAGTTTCCTCATCCACAAAATGGAAGTCATTCAGTAGTTCCTAAAAGAATCTTTCGCAGAGAACTTACACAAGAAAAATGCTCCCATGGAGATCAGAAGAAGTAATCCAATGACATTCTCCAGGTCTCTCTGAAGAGCTATGGAATGGATTGGGCGACCTGGGAGATACTGCCATAGGACCTCTCAGTATGATGTGCCCGCATTAAAGAAGGCACTGTGATCTATGACCAAAGCAGAATTGCAGTAGCCCAAAAGAAATGAGCAAAAAAAATATTTTCATGCCTCCATTTCCATTCATTGTCATGGGAGGGGGGTGGAAACGGGGGTTGAAGGGGCATGATCATGTGAGTAATGAACCAGTGAAGAAAAAATATAGTATGTGTAGGCAAGGGGGAGCAGAAGACTTGAATGAAGTTTGGATATGATGAAACAGACTTATGGGAGATAATAGTGACAAACTGGTTTGGCTTCAACTGGGGAGAGATTGGAATGGCAGCTGGATGAGTTCATCCTGGTGTGACATTACTGGCTCTCTGTATTTTACAGACATTTATCTGTTGGTTTTTTAATGACTCATTTTCTTTGTGCTTCCTCACTCAACCTAAATGATATTTTCTTTAGTTTGATAGCATTCAACATATTGAAATATGTTGAACTCCTTCTTCTCTTCTCTGTATTCCTCTCAAAGAAGAGGTATTGAATACTGGGTCTGTCCTACATACTGGTGCCTAGTTGGTTGAGCCATAAGATCACTTACTAACTAACGAAATAAATAAATACATATATACATACATAAATACATAAATAAATAAATAAGTAAATAAATGAATGAATGAATGAATGAATAAATAAATAAAAAGCAATTAATAGTAGCTACATGTATGTATATACGAAGAATGATTCTTGTGGTCTACAAGCTTTTCTCACAAAACCTTAAGGAGATAAATGGTAGGCCCCATAGAATGGAAGCTGCCTGGGTGCAGGCCTGTTTGATTTTTGTTGAAAGAGATTGAAAAGTTTAATGATACTACAGTTCTTATTGTTCAGTTTTTGAAATAAAAGAACTGCAACATTAAATGACTTGCCTATGGTCACAAAGCTAATGAGAGTTTGAGGTACAGTATGCTATTTAAGAGTTCCTGACTCCAAGTCTCCGCCATTACTGACTGAGAGGTCTAGTTCTCTTCTTTTTCCAAAACAACCGAGAAGATGGTTATCTTCAAATATATTCATGATCCTCTAACTTTTATCTTTTTTGATCTAAACATTCCCAGTTCTTTCATCTAATCTTCATGTGAGACTCTTGATCATCCTGCTTCTCTTCATTTTGACACTTCCCTATTTATCAATACCCATTTTTATTAAAGTACTAAGAAATGAATGCTGTGTTCTAGGTATGGTCATCATTATCCATAGAGAAGGTCTGGCCACTCAGGACTAGAACTCAGAAACATATGAATAAATCAGTGGATGAATGAAAAAATTAATGGAGGAATAAAAAAAAATTAAGTCCTCACCTGTGCTTGGATTGTGAACTCCTTGAAAGCTAGGACTACCTTTTCTTTGTTTTTGTTTGTTTGTTTTTGATTTTTGGAGGGCACTTGGGGTTAAGTGACTTGCCCAAAGTCACAGGGCTAGTAAACGTGTCAAGTGTCAGAGGCTGGATTTGAACTCAGGTCCTCCTGACTCCAGGGCCAGTGCTCTATTCATTGTGCTACCTAGCTGCCCCTAGGACTGTCTTTTCTTTTGTATCTCTAGCACCTGATATAAAAACCAGCCCATAGCAGGCACTTAGAAAATCCTTGGTGACTGCCTGACTAACTATATGTCAAGCACAGTGTGGCTACAGATACAAAAGCAAAGATAGTCCCTCCCTTGAAGGAGTTCATATTCTAATTCAGTAAAGAACACAAGTAGAATTAGTGGTAGTGGCAGTGGTGGTGGTGGTGGTGGTGGTGGTGGTGGTGGTGGTGGTAGTTGTAGTAGTAGTAGTATTAGCAGCAGCAGCAGCAATAGAAGTAGTAGCAGCAGCAACAGTAACAGTAGCAATAGCAGCAGCATTTATATGGTAATTTAATTTTTTTTAATGTCACCTCTGGCAACACTCTATGACAGATAGCTATTATCACCCTTAGTTTATGAATAAAGAAAGTGTAATTGAGAAATGTTTAAGTGGTCTGCTTGTTCAGTGTCCCACAAATCAGAAATGAAAGAGCCAGGGTTTGAACTGAGTCCTTTCTCACTCCAGGTGCAATCCTCTTTGCACTGCACCATCTAGCTCCACCTTGGGAGAAGGGCCACTAAGGAAAGCTGCAGATAAACATCTGGGTGTCACATGATTAAAGATAATAATGAAATCCATGGGAGCTAATCTTCTCTGAAGAAGAGGGAACTCTTTAAAACAAAGATACTAAGCTATATAGATGTTGAAATTTACCTTGGTATATGAATCCCCAAACTGACAAAAATGCACATTATCATCTTAGTAACCTATGTTGTGTCCAACAATCCTTTTCAACTTTAGGTTCTACCAAGATGAAGGAAACATGGTGCTTGTCCTTGAACAACATACAGCCTAGTCTTGAAGGTGACAAATACCTGATACAAAGGGTGTGAAGTTTATGAAACAGTCTTTTACAACCAGCCCCTTTCAATCCTTACAAAGCCTTACTCTGGCAAAGCTTTTATAATTCTAGATACAATTAATAGATTCAAAGAAAGTAGAGTATGAAAACACTCATGGACATATGGTCTTGGAAAACCTATTTATATAATACATAGACAGAACTGTTCATTTGTTTTTCAGCATTGGAAAATTAAAAAAAAGGAGTGATTTGAAATGTTTTTAATAACCTGGATGGAAAATAATTTTTTTCTTCAAAGTTTCCAACTCTTTGTAATTAGAATTCCCAAACCAAATTAACCCAGGCATCTGTAATTTATTTCTTTGTAATCACCACAAAATGATAACACTCATTCTGCTTATTTTTTTTTCTGTATGATGAGAAAGAAAATGTGAATTCTCCCCAATTTGCATGTTTTGCTCCATTTACTCTCTCTTCGACCACCTGAATCTTGGCCACTGTTCTGACAGCAAATTGGATAACCTTGTAAATCATACACCATTCTCTAGTCATCTCCATGCAAAATGTTCAGTCCCAGAAATGGAGGAGATAGCTGCCAATGTTTAGGCTATTTAAAACACCAGATTTCTTATATGTGAAATAGCTACTAAAGAAAATGACTTTGCTGCTTAGAAGAAGATTATAGGAGATATTGGCTGAAGGTTATTGGCACCACCATCCAGCCATATGTCAAGTCAAGGTGCTGTCTGGGATTGAACTTCTTACCATGTGAAATATAATTAGAGTTTGATTTCTGTGCCTATGTTATGTAGACTTGAGAACTCTCTCTTTTGTATCAGATATTCATAATGAAGAGCAAGACTAAGGAATATAATAAATGTAATGGGTGATTGATGAAGTCGGCAGGCTAACCATCTGGTGAAAGCAAATAATTACTGGTGGCCAGCCTTGGTGCTCTCTTGCTACCTCCCACAATGTCAGCAGAGTGGAACTAGCTAGGTGAATGGTTATCTTGAAGTCCACTTAGGTGATACGGAGCCCTAGATTCCTATGGATGGGCAGGGATTGAGGAATTACAATCTACATCACTGGAGAAAATATTCTCACCAATGACATAAAAAATCTCATTGGGAAATTGGAATTCAATCAATAAGCATTTGTTATTTGAATATTATGAGTCATGCAATGTGCTAAATGCTGACAAAACAAAAAAGTGACAAAAGATAGTCCATTCCTTTGAGGAGCTATCAATCTAATAGGGAAGGCAAAAAGCAAAAATTTGTACAACTAAGTTACCTACAAGAAAACTGGAAATAATAAACAGAACAAAGATACTTTGGTTACCATGAATTTGCAAAGAATTCCTGTAAAAGACAGTATTTTTGGTGGTATATAATGGAAGCCAATATGCAGAAGTGAGAAGGGAAAGTATTCTAGGCAGGTAGGATAACACAATGAAAATTATAGGAGACTACAGATGAAATGTATTTATATGCAACAGCAAGGAGGCAAATGTCACAGAATCAAATAATATGTGGCATGAAATAAAGTTTTAGAAGATGAGAAAAGTTGGACTGGAGGGAGTAGGGTACAAAGGGCTTTAAATACCTCACAAAAGATTTTATATTTGGTCTTACAGGTGATAGGGAACCACTGCCTTTATTGATTGGTGGGGTGGGGGAGTGGGAATGATATGATGAGAAATTTGCTTCAAGAAAATCACTTTGGAAGCTAAATTTAGGATGGATTGAAGTGCCGGTAAACTTGAGCCAGACAGATTGACCAACAGGGTACTACATGATGAACTGAAGAGGGCCAGCAGCACCAGTTTGGTAGTAGTATCAGAAAAAAGACAGCTTTGAGAGATATTGCAAAGGCAAATTAACAGACCTTCTCAACAGATTTAACTTGGAGAGTGAAAGATAGTGGGGAGTAAAGGATGTTGTTGTTCAGTCACTTTTCATTCATGTTTGATTGTTCCTGACCCTATTTGGGATTTTCTTGGGAAAAAAAAAAAACACTTGAGTGTTTTTGGCATTTGCTTCTCATTTTTTACACATGAGTAACTGAGGGAAAAAGGGTGAAGTGACTTTCCCAGGGTCTCACAGCTAGTAAGTGTATGAGGCTGAATTTGAGCTCATGAAGATAGTCTTCTTGTTTCCAAGCCCAGTGCTCTATTAACTTGCTCCACCTGGTTTACCAGTCAAGGATGACACTTTGGTTATCAATCTGGGAGCCTGAGTGGATGGTGTTGCCTTTGGCATGAATGCATATCATTTGGGACATATTGATTTTAAAATTTCTCCTAGATACCCATTTTGAGATTTCTGAAAGACTTCTGAAAGTTGGCAGAATGAGACTGGAGATCAGTGGAGAGGTTAGGGGGCTACAGGTGTTTTTCTGAATCATCAGCATAGAAATGATAATTAAATCTGACTGATAGTATTGCTGTGTGAGGTACTATAGAGAGAAAAGAGAAGAGGGCTGAGGATAGAGCTCTTTGTGCCACCTTCGGTAGAAAGTGTGACCTGAAAGAGGATCCATCAAGGGAAACTGAGGAGATACTGATAGGTAGGAGGAGATCAAGGAGACAGTGGTTTCACCCCCCTCCAAAAAAAGAACAAAAACCTTGACAGAAGACAGTATCAAGGAGAAGAGAGATATCTGCAATGTCAAATGCTTCAGAGTCCAAGATGAAAGAAGACTGAGAAAAATGCATTAGATTTGGAAACTATTGGAAGAGTAATTTTGGTGGAATAATGGGATAAAAAATGGACTGAAGGGGGTTATAAGTGACATCAGAGGAAAGCAAGTCAAGCCATCTATAACAGACAGTTTCAAATTTAGCCAAAAAGGATGGAAGAGATACAAGATGATACAAGGATAGAAGAATAATGGGAGGGGTTTTCAAGGACTGCTAAGACATGGTCATACTTGTAAACAATAGGGAAGAAACCAGTAGACTAGGACAGATATAAAATTAGTGAAAAAGTGGGAATTCTGGAAGGGGAAATCTCTTAGAGGACCCAGAATGGAATGGGACAGCTGATACAGGTATATGGTAAGAGCACGTTTTCAAGTGAGACAGAAGTGAAGAAGACAGAGATAGTGGCAGAAGGAATCTAAGTGAGAATACACACACATGCATATAAACATACATACACACATATGTATATACATATATTTGTATGTATGTGTATGTGAGTATATATGTACATATATATATATATATACACAGTCTAGTTGGGGCTGTGTAATATAAATTATTGGGAACCCAGTCATAATGCTTCCATGTAATATTCTCTACCTATTCAGCACAATGTATATAGGAGTGAGGTCTAGATAGCAGGAGTAATCCAAAGATGAATTCTTGGCAGCACATAATTGGCAATATGATAAGGTGGCCAGGGACTAAAGAGAAGAGTATAATGCAGAGATCAACTGGTTTCCACATGGGTCAATATGGGAAAAAAGAGAAAGTGGAGTGTAGGACTAAGGACATGGGAGAAGAGTGGGGGACTGAGAGATTAAAATCATGGTGTAGACAAAGAGCAGGGTTTCAAAGGGGAAAGCAGAGGGAGATTGTGGATGTAAATAATAAGAGATTAAAATTAAATAAGGATGTTTTCAAATTCTCAAGCATGGACTTGTTACATTTTGGGGTAATGGAAAGCACAAGGGTATGATCATTTTTGTGTGTGACTGAGTAGCTCAAGGAAGTGACAGAATGTTTAGAGTGTTTGAGAGAAAGTCGATATGTGGGATAAAGTCCCCTAATGTGAGGGTAGTATTAACAAAAGGGAGTAAAATTGTGAGCCACTAACTGGAGACAATAACCACTTGGATTTTGTTATAAATTTCATGAACCTCAAAGGAGGATAGATACCTGAATAATGGAAAGACAAAAAGCATGAGTGGCTGTGGGGAATATGAAGTATTTCTACTCCCACATGTTGATTAGTGAACAAACAGGAGTAAGTCAAGGTAAAGCTAGGAATGGAACAAGGGGCCATGGAGGCTATTACTTAATTTAAGCAGGTACTGATTGCTAGAAGATTGGAAAAGAGAGAGAGAGAATAAAAGATTTAACAGGAAGGCAAGTCTTTGGCCTGTGTAATAGGTATTCTGGAGGTCACAGTGAAATGAATGGTTAAACTCTGACAGAGAATATGGGATGGAAGTATTTTGGGGATACCAATAAGGAATTGAGTAGCAAAAGATACGTCATAGGTTTAGAGTATAATAAAAAAGGTTTCATAATACTTAGAATATGTAGGGTACAATCAGATATAAATATATTAATAACTTAGTAGAAGAAAACACTCCTCTTCCAAGAGGACTTTGGAGATAATATTAGCACAATATGAAAGGTACTTGATCAAAGGGGAGGGACAATTTCACTTTTTCTCTTCCCTCTGAAGGCTGAACTTTAGACAGTAAAATATGCAACAGGATATGGAATTACCCACTCCCCACTAATACTTTTCTTCCTCTTTTCTTGGGGGACAGGTACATAAGAGATGGAAGGCCCCAGTTAGAGGGAAGAGGGTCACTTCATTACAGGAAATTGGATATCAGGCAGGTGGAAAATCAAGCTGGCAGGGACAGAAGGAAATTGTCTTGTCCAAGACATCTAACCCCTTTCTACCTTCCCTAGGGTAATATATGCAGGAGATGAAAGACATAGGATCATTTGGAAGGTGACTCATCTTAATATTTAAGATCTATCATTAAATGCATTATCATGTAGATAAGGTGAAGATGAGTTCTCAAAAGCCATATCAATGACAAACAAAATGGAATAAGAATGCGATCAGGAAAAAGGACATTGAATTTCTAGATAATACCTGAAACTGTGTATTAATTCCACCACTTCCTATTTGCCTTCAGGTTAGTGACTTAAGTTATCTGGAGCTCAAATATCTTGTCTAAAAAATGAGGTGCTTCGACTAGGTGATCTCTAATATGTCTTCCAGCTCTCAGGTTTACCATCTTGCAATCCCACCCATAATCAAAGCTGGAAATTTTATGTCATCGAACTCTGGTTTTGTGTGGAGTTGGGAGTGTACTAAATAAGACTAAGTTGGTTATTGTCAGGAGCTGGAACTGTAGTTCTTTAGCATAAGGAAAATGCACATGAAGAAATCCCTCATATCAATTCAAGTCAACATTCTCTAAAATTTGTAGGAATTTTTAACTTGGAGTCCTGGGAATTTTTTAAGTAGCTTATAACTGTATTTCAATATACTTTCCTTTTAATCATATTTATTTAACACATAAAAATGTTATTTTGAGAAGTTTCCCATTGATTTAACCAGACTACCAAGGGCTCTATGAGAAACATAAACTTTAATAAGCTCTATTGTAGAGAGCTCTTTTAGAGAGTAGAAGTATCTTGGCCAGGGACACAGAGCCAAGATATGTCAGAGTTAGAACTTAACCCAATTTTCCTAGTTTTAATAGCTGCTGGGTCTACCATCCTATGCTTATTCACTACCATTGTAGAGATGATTGACAAACAGCAGAATAAGTTCTAAATGATTTGATGACACCACAGGTTTTTTTCCTAAATTCTTAATGTTATGAGGGTCTTTTGCTGCGGCCAGCACAGTCTAGGCCTAGCTACCAGTTGAGGAAGAGAGAGAGAGAGAGAGAGAAAGAGAGAGAGAGAGAGAGAGAGAGAAAGAGAGAGAGAGAGAGAGAGAGTGAGAGAGTGATAAAAGCCCATGGCTGGATTACAGGAAAGAGACAGAGAGACAGGGATGGATTTCATAGTCTTTTTATTCCACAGCTATTCCATACCAATCCACGGATACAAGAAACTCATACAGCTTATATTCCTTTTTGCATCTTAGGTCTTGCCTATCCCTAGACCTCAGCCCATGGTTAATCAGTCCTCCAGATCTTTATCCTAAAACCACCTCTGGGGGCACAGTAGATCAGGAGTCCCAATCAGGACTTGCAAATGTACATACTTTAGATATTCACAAGGCCAATGAGCACATCCACCCAACAAGATTATACTATCCTTGCCTAGTGCCCTTGTAGAATTGGGGTGCTAGTGTGCCAGGACCTCTGAAGGTCTTGGCCCCCCATACTCTTTGTTATGAACACTATGTGCGCCATCTAAAGACTAACAATCCAAGTCAATTAACAGTAACTCTAACCCTAATCTTAACCATAAATCTTGTGTAAATTGCTAACAGTCCCAAAACAAACAAGCAAACATCAACAACATATAAACTGTGATCCTAAGGAACCATATTCATTCCAAGGAGGTTGGCCATATATGGGGTAATAACTAGGCCACCGAAAACCTGAAACCCTATATGAAAGCATAGATGGAGAGACCATGATTGGCATCTGTACAAGAGTTAGCCACATAAATCCTGGGAAGTTTCATAAATCCTCTACATGAATACTTGAAATAAAAACTTAAGGAAATATGATATTTCAATAGAAATTATTTCTAATATAAGTATCATGACCCAACCCAGACATCATCATTTCTGTTATCTCTAGATACTAAATAAATATTTTTCTCAAGAGGGAATTGCCTATAAAGATATAGCAACTCCAACTCCTATCACATTCATTCCTATTCAGTTTAATTTGGTAAAATTGGGGAAATTAGAGAACATTAATGTGAATGAGATCAGGATGTCATTTCATGGGTTGTTGTGATCAAACATTCTTCATGG
>CM053595.1:319031117-319039504 GCA_028646575.1 Pseudocheirus occidentalis
ATTCTCATTTCTCTTCCCAATTTTTCTTCCACTTCTCTTACTTGATTTTTAAAATTCTTCTTAAGCTCCCCCATGGCCTGTAACCAGCTCATACTTTTCATGGAAGCTCTTGATGAAGGAGTTCTGACTTCATTGTCTTCCTCTAATTCCATGCTTTGATCCTTTTTGTCGACCAAAAAGGAATCTATAGTTGCATTACTGTGCTTAATTTACTTCCTTTGAATGCTCATGTCACCACTCAATTACTTGATTCTTGAGCTATTTGTCACAGTAGAATTCTTCTTCTAGAGGGGAGAGCTTTGTCCCAAATCATTGGGGATTTTGCAGCTGCCAGAGCTATTAGGAGGGTGCCATCTCTAGAGTCCCCAGAAACTGTGGCTCACTGTCACACACATCAGGACCATCACCCATGACTGTGATCCAGGTCCAGGCAGGTTACAGTAAGAGTGACTACCCTCTGAATGTTCACTTGCCCATCCCTCTATGCTCTGCAGGCCAGGAGCTCTGAAGCATCCCCATGGAGATAGCTTCTATTCTGCCACTTCTAACTCCAGGGACAAGGGCTGTGCCAGCTCCTCTGTTCCCCACCCACTAGTCCCAGCAGAGTTATACACTGACTTCTCATTTTTTCTTTAGAATCTATTGGTTGATATTTCTAGAAACCACCATAGCTGCTAGTTATCCTCTCTCAAAAAGTCCAGTTCAGCTGCTGCTAGTAAGGGCCATCCTGGGGCTAAAACCATGGGCTCATGCAGAGCTGGAGTGGGCTCCCAGCATGCTGTAATGGACCATTCCTGTGTGTCTGCTGGGCTGCCTTCATCAGGAAATTTGTTTTTGTCTATCACTTTGTAGCTTCTGTAGATCTAGAACTTGTTTAGAGTCATATTTTTTAGGTATTTGAGGTAGTTATGGGGGGAGATATGGAGTTTTCCTGCTTCTTCACTACCATCTTGGCTCCCTCCCTCATCCCCTTAAATTTTCAATGTCAGTGTCCTTATCTTTAAAATGAGGTGGTGGCACTAGACAGACTTGGGGGAAGCTTCCACCTCTGCTTCCATATATAGATCTCGGATCCTGTGGTGAGAAGGCATAGGTGGGGTGAAATAAGCATTCAGGGAGAAAACATGGATTTGGGAGATAGATTTAGGTATTGGTACTTCAGCCACTATGCCTTACCTTCTTCACTGGAATGTGAGCTCTTGGTGTCCTCAGGATTTAACAAAGAACTATTCATGAAACAAATACTTTATAGAAGTATTTTTATTTAAAAATGAATTCAATACATTAAAAATCACTTTTGTAGAAGAGTATCATTCATGGAATACATCATTCACATTTTTACAATTGAATTGTCCTCAATTCCATGGGAAGGTGAATCAGTCAGCTAAGCAACACCTATTTCCAGCTCCTCACTCCTCTCAATCAACCCCCAGGACCAAGGATAGACCCTCCCCTCACTCTGTTGTTTGACGGAAAATAATTTATATGGCATGCAAAGCACATTACAGAAAGAAAATATAACTAGAAGTCACTAAGTATCCTTCTGTTATCATTGCCTGTGGGAGGAATCCTTCTGATTATCAGGATGAGCTATGGGCCTCTTGACATCATCTGCCTCCTGTCAATTTGAAGCTAGTGTAGCTAAATCAAGGCAGCTTCTTTTTGTGAGTGTTTTTTATTTTAAACTTATAGACAAAATGAGATGACCAAAAGAAGAGAAAAAGCACTGCCAAGTACACAGCAAAACATAAGAATGGATTCAATAGAAAACAAGAAGTTTTCATTTTAAGAAAATCTGTGCAATAAATAGTAAACTTTTTCAAATTTCCTTACTGTTTTTCTTTTGCTCTCTGTTGTGTACTTTTTACTTTATTTTTTCCTCTCCCCCTAAAGAATTTTACAATAAAGTGTGGAGATACACACAAACACATCCGTATATATTTACATAAAAACACACATATATAGATATATCTATATCTACATAAACATAAACAAAAATACACAGGCATTCATACACATGTTTTTAAGACCATACTATGCTTATTACCTCCTATCATCTGTTTCTCTGAAAATGAAGAAAATCTTCTTTCATAAAATCAAGCCTTTCCATGTTGTGTGTTTTTTTCATGAAATCTACCAGCTCATTATTTCCTACACCACAGCAATATTCCCAGCCAATCACATGATACCTCAGAGATGGAAGTTCTGTACTCTCATTCCATTTTTTTGTATTTCTTCTATCCTTGGCTATATAGATTTTGTTTATAATATTTTTTTAAATTTAAAATAAGTGAAATTATCCTTTTTACACTTCAACAATTCCCTCACTTTCTATTATAGTTTGAGGTCTGATACTGAAGAATCTTCTTCCTTTACATCTGTTTTTTCCCTGGTTTCTTTGAAGTTCCTGAGCTTTTGATCTTCCAAATAAACTTTGTCATTATTTTTCCTAACTCAACAAAATATGCATTTTAGTAATTCAATTAGGATGAGTTTGAATAGATTGGCTATGTAAAATTGTCATTTTAAAAATTCTATTTACTTTACCTACCCAAGAACAAATAATGTTACTTCAATTATTTAGATCGGAGCTTATTTGTATAAAAAGTGTTTTAAGTTTATGTCCATATAGTGCCTGTGTGTATTTTGGCAATGATATGATGAAGTATTTTATGATCTGTAGGTTTTTTAAATGGTCTAAAACTGTATTGATTAATAGTGCTGACGCAATTTCTATATTATTCACTTTTGAGTAAAACTATTCTAACTTTCACCTTGATATCACATATACTATCCCTAATGTTTTTATGTACTAAAATCTAATCTCACCCTTTATTTTATCTTTGTGTGTATCTCTCATATTATAATGTTTCCTGAGAGCAATATATTGTTAGATTAAAATTTTTAATCTGTTATTCATTTCCATTTTGTGTGTTAATTTGCCCCATTCACATTCAAAGCTACAATTACTTGTTATACATTTCCTCCTTCCCTATATTTCCTCACTATTTTTTAAATATTATTTACCCTATGTCTCCTATCTTCTCTGCTTTATTTCTTCTCACTGCTTTGCCCTCCTATTCCAAGATAGCTTCTTCTTTTTTATTTTTACCTTAACATAATTTTTGCCTTATCCCACCATGTCCTCTAACACAGGTTGGAATTGAAGCTAGGAACTTTTAAGCTGAATAACATTCTGAGCTTGACCTCTATTAAACTTTTGGAATTAACTCCCTAGAAATGAGGTCATCTTCAGAGACAAATGTCTTGGATGCTTAGAAAAATGGACATAGCTGAGCCTGAAAATCCTGTGTCTATTGATAACTAAGTTGGATCAAGTGGATGAAACTCTATGAGAGAAAGAATTTGATTTCATGAGGAATTGTGTGTGTGTGTGTATACATGTGTGTGATAGGATTGTGAGCTCATTGGATCACACATGTAGATTTGGAATCCACATTTTGAGGTTATCAAGTCCAATATATTTTATGTATGTGGAAACAGAAGTGCAAAGAGGTTATATAACTTGCCCAGAATCACACTGTGGCAAGTCACATAGAACTTGGATTTTCACTAACGTGTAAATCTGTAAATCTTGAACTGGTTACACTGTGTCTTACTGCATAGTTAAATCTACAAGCATTTATTAAGTGCTTACTCTACACTGGCCACCATGAGTAATTTATACCTATGGGGGTAAAAATTCAAGCAAGTATAAAAACAATCCCTCTCCTAAAAATGTCTGCATTCTAATGGAGAAAGAATTAGGGGAGAGAGAAAGGGGGAATAGGGAGTTGGGGAAAATTCAAGGATATGAAAAGCAGATCCAAGAGAAGAATGATGCCCTGGGAGTCAGGAGGACCTGGATTCAATCCAGACTCAAACAATTAACACTTGCTCATAATGGGACCTTGGGCAAGTCACTTAACCCCAATTGCCCTCCCTTCCCCCTTGAAATATGGATTCTGAAAGGAAATCACCAATGGTAGAAAAGGCTGTGGGGCCAGAGGGATATTACAAAGTGAGAAGCCCATAGGTAATGAAGAAGATTACAGGGTAAGAAGGCAACAGAGGTATAGTGACAAAATCCTACTTGACATAGATTGACTAATTTCACCATTCTTTTTATCTTGGAAGAAAAAGTGACAGAGTAGAATAATAATATACCTAATTGAACAATTCTTTAGTATATTATATGTATATGGACATATACCTACCTCCCCATCTATCTATATATCTATCTATCTATCTATCTATCAATCTATCTATCTACTAATACTCAACAACTTCCCACCTCCCTCATCCTTTTCTTCCCTCTGTTTGGAGGACTACAGAGAGGAGCATTAAATTCTTCCCAAAGTTTTTATTTATAAAGGATTGGGATATCTGGGCTCTACGAATCACTGTCCAATTTCCATTTTCATCTCTACTTGGTTAAATTCCACACAATATGATACTCCCATGCCTGGTACTTCCTGGTGGCCTCTCCACAATTTCTCCTGTCTTATATGTTGTTTCTGTCATTAAAATGTTAAGCTCTGTAGGTAGGTTTTTTTAATTGTATCACCAACATTTACCACAGTACCTGCCACATAATAAGAACTTAATAAGTCTTTATTGACTGGAATATTATGCTAAATTCAGTGAAATTCTTCTAACTTTGAGAGGAACCATGTGAAGCAAATCTGAAATGGGTAGATAGGAGCCACCTTGGAGAGGCTTTGAAAATTAGCAACACAATATTATACTGCATCCTATATGAAATAGAAGATGTTTCTAGACTCTGGAAATGGTATGAAAGATGGATGGAAGAGGACACTTGGCTGTGGAGGGCCAATCTACATCTTCCTTATCCCTTCCACAGACTCCAGTCATCATATTAATGGTTTCCATTTATGGTATAATGCAAAAGAAATCATTAGTTATACATCATCATATGATCAACAAGATCATGTAAGGAGGAGAGTAGTCCTAAAGCAAGAATAAAAGACAAGTAGATAGTTGGAGTGGCTAACTGTCACTTATCTTCTTGGAACATCATATTTTGGCTTCAGTTTTTCAATGTTATTTTTATTTATTTATTTTTTTGTACATATGGGTCTTCCTCCCACTTCTATGATCTCCTTGGGATACAAACCCAGAAATGGTGTTACTGGCTCACAGGGTATGCAATTATTTAGAACCCTTTGGGAATAGTTCCAGATTGCTCTCCAGAATGGTTGTATCAGTTCATAGCTCCACCAACAGTGCATTAGAGTTCCAATTTTTCCAACTCTTCTCAAGCATTTGTCACTTTCCTGCTTTGTCATCTTAGCTAATCTGGCTGGTAAGATGTGGTACCTCAAAGTTGTTTGGATTTGCATTTCTCAAATCAAGAGTGATTTAGAGCATTTTTTTCATATGATTATAGATGTGTTTAATTTCTGCCTCTGAGGATTGCCGGTTCATATCCTTTTACCATTTATCAATTGGGGAATGACTTGTATTCTTATAGATTTTACTTCATTCCCTATATATTTTAGAAATGAGGCCTTTATCAGAGACACTGGTTGTAAAAATTATTTTCCAGTTTCCCACTTCCCCCTTAATCTTGGTTACATTGGCTTTTTTGTACAGAAAGTTTTCAATTTAATGTAATCAAGATTATCCATTTTGCATTTTATAATGCTCTCTGACTCAAATTTGGTCATAAAGTGTTCCCTAGTCCATGAATCTG
The DNA here is from genome assembly GCA_028646575.1 of Pseudocheirus occidentalis. Lineage (NCBI taxonomy): Eukaryota > Metazoa > Chordata > Mammalia > Diprotodontia > Pseudocheiridae > Pseudocheirus > Pseudocheirus occidentalis. The sequence continues at coordinate 319,036,834 of CM053595.1, forward strand.
ACAGATAAACTATTCCTTGCTTCCCCAGATTATGTACAGTATCAGCCTTTATACCTATGTCATGCACCCATTTGGACTTGATTTTGGCGTACAGCATTAGATGATGGTCTATGCTCAGTTTCTGCCATACTATATTCCAATTTTCCCAGCATTTTTTTTGTCAAATACTGATGTCTTATCCCAAAAACTGGGGTTTTGGGCTTATCAAACTGTATATTATTATAATCGTTGACTGTTGAGTCATTTGTACCCAATCTATTCCATTGATCCTCTCCTCTATTCTTCAGCCAATAATGAATAGTTTTGATGACTGCTGCTTTATAATAGAAATTAAAATCTGGTATGCCTAGGCCTCCTCCTCTAACATTTCTTTTTATTAATTGCTTTGATATTCTGAACCTTTTGTTCTTCCAAATGAATTTTGTCACTATTTTTTCTAGCTCAGTAAAGTAATTTTTGGATCGATTGATTGGTATGGCACTAAATATGTAATTTTATTTAGGATAAATTATCATTTTTATTATATTAGCTCAGCCCAGCCCCTCCCTTCTAACCCCCCACCCTCTTCTTGGCCCTTCCATCTTCTACTGCCTGTAAGATATGATTGATTTTTATACTCATTGTTGTATGTTTTTCTTCCTCAAACAAAAATTGATGAGAATAGATCTCATGCAACCCTCCTCTCTCTCCCCTCTTTCTCTCTTTTATGATCAGTTTTGTGTCTCTTCTTCATAGAGTCCTATCTTCAACTGGTTGTGTTATTCCCTCCTTGCCCCAGAACCAGTGAGGGAAAAGCTCATATAATGGTCGCCTCCCTCCATTCTTTCCCTCTACTATATTTTATGCCCTTTGTTGTTGCATAATTAATCCTTTTCTGCTTCATTCTTTCCTCTTCTTACATAACAGTCCCTTAATAAGAATTTTTAGCATCATTTTGCATAGTATATACCCACACCCTCTATTTCTCTATATCCCTTTTAGATGTTGCCATAGGAATAGAGTTCACAATATTAACAGATAGCTTCCCATAGAGGGGATGTAAACAGTTTGCTCTTATTAAATAACAAGTTGTGTGTGTGTGTGTGTGTGTGTGTGCAAGTGCGTATGTTTCCTTATTTACCTTTCTATGTCTCTCCTGGGTCTTATAATTGGAGACTGAATTTTCCATTAAGCTCTGGCTTTTTCATCAGGAAGGTCTGGAATTCTATGTCACTCAATGTCCACCTCCTTGCCTAGTATATTACGCTCAGTCTCACTGGATAGGTGACCCTTGGTTGTAGCACAAACTCTTTTGCCTTGCAAAAAAATCATATTCCAGTTTCTCTGATCTTTCAATTTTCAGACTGCCATATCCCATGTGATCCTCACTGTGGTTCCATGATATCTGAATTGTTTCTTTCTGGGACTCTTGTAGCATTTTCTCCTTTGCCTGACAGTTTTGGAGTTTGGCCACAATATCTTGCTGACTTTTCAATTTGGGATCTCTTTCAGAAGGTATCTGGTTGATTCTCTTGTTTTGTATTTTACCTTCTGGTTCTAGGGTCTCAGGGTAGTTTTCCTTGATAAGTTCTTGGAAGATATTGTCCAGATTCATTATTTTCATCATGATTTTCTGATTCTCAGACTATCTCTCCTGGATCTGTTTTCCAGGTCAGTTATTTTTCCATTGAGATATTTTACCTCTTTTTAATTTTTCAGTCTTGATGTTTTGTTTGACTGATTCGTGGTTCCTCATAGAGACATTGCCTTCAATTTCATTGATTCTAGTTTTTGGCAAATTATTCTTCTCAGTTACTTTTTGAAGCTCCTTTTCCACATGCTCAGATTTAATTTTTAGTTCACACATTTTACTCTTTAAGGACCTATTCTCTTCATTTTAATGTTTTTTTCTAATTTCACAATTTTGTTTTGGTAAGAGGTATTGATTTCATCTTCTACCTCTCTAAGCTGGATATCAAAGATTTTTCCAGCTCATCTAGGAATGCTTTCTGTGCCTGAGACTAGGTCAAAGTTCCTGTTAAGGCTTCAGCTAAGGGTGTGGAATCAGTACTCTCTCCTTCTGAGTTTTATTCCTTGTTCTCACTCTAATAGGATTCCAGAGTCATTGCCTTTGTCTTTGTAGCCTGCTTTATTTCCACTTTAAGGCAGACCTTAGCCACACCCTTCCTCTTGGGTTCCTAAGCCTTTACTGCTTAAAAGTTTCCTCTGGGCCAATAATTACTGTGTTTTTGGGTAAAAGGGGGTTATTGGAGTAGCCAGAGTTGAGACTGTCATCCTTGTCCCCAGAAGTTCAGATAGGTTTTTTTTTAATTTCCAGGCTGTGAATGTGTAGTCCTGGGAGCAGCCTCTGCCCCTGCTGTGAGCCCTCGCTTTGTCTCTTACTCAATGTATCAATAATGAGATATTCACAACACCCATGATGGTTATGAATATGTTGGTGTAGTTTTGGATCACAAAATATAGCAAGCACTCCACGTGGAAGGCAGAACCAAGGTCTTTATTCAGAAACCATAACACTGAGTCCCAAAACCAGAAGGAAAAGTCCCAAAACCAGAAAGCCAAAGTCATTATAATGGTCACAAAGTTGAAACATATAGTTAATGCAGTGGACACCCACATTCCCAAGCCTTCACAAATAGAACAGGATCCCTCAAGCAGGGATCCCTCTCAG
>CM053595.1:319040004-319055721 GCA_028646575.1 Pseudocheirus occidentalis
TTCAGCACACCTCAAATCCTTCAGGACTTCTCTTGCCTGGAACTCAAGGATCAGCCAAGCAACCAACAAACAAAGCCCCATCCTGTTCATATCTGCAGTCAGCCACTCAGGAACCAAATCCAAGGTCTGTCTTGTCTCTGAAATTCTCCTGCTTATAAAAACTGGCCTTTTCCCAAGTCAACATGGTTCAGGGGAGTGTCTCAGCCAATACCATTCTTCTAAGTCACAGGAAAATTCACACCTTCTCACCAATGGACAGAGTTCTGGGAATTCACACCTTATCACCAATGGGCACAGTTCTATACTTAACACTAGGTTACTAGGATCTACTTAACATCCCATCAAACACATTAATTACCATTATAACATCATAATTGGGATTTCAAGTATTAATATCAGAGTCAGTTGTTCAGTCTCCACCAAAGCCAAATATGCAGCTAACAACTGATTTTCAAAAGGTGTATACTAAACTCCAGAAGAAGGCAGTTTCCTATACCAAAATCCCAAGGGTAAATTGCAGCTTAATTTGTGGCTTAAGTTTTGCCGTAAACTCCAGTTTTTGTAAACATCCTGTACAGTCACTTGTAATTCCACTGGAACATTTTTAATTGGGCATAAATCTAGGGCCAATTGTATAGCAGCCTTGGCTTCTTCAAAAGCTTTACTCTGCTCAAATCCCCAATCAAATTCATATTTCTTCTGAGTGACTTTATATAAAGGTTTCAAAATCTGTTCCAGATGTGGAATGTGGTGCCTCCAATATCCAAACAGTCCTATGAACTTTGGGACCTCCTCCTTATTATAGGGATGGGAAAATCCTGAATCTGTTTTATGGCTTGTGGGAGGATCTCTTGTAATCCTTTGTTCCATTGTATACCCAAACATTTTACAGTTTGAGCTCATCCTTGAACCTTTGCAGGCTTAATTTCTCACCCTTTACTTTTCATATGCTCAATTAGAAAGGCCAAACTCCTCTCCGCTTCTTTTGCATCTTTTCTCTGTATCATGATATCATCAATATAGTGCATAAGTTGTACACCAGGTAGCTTCAATTCATCCAACTGTTCAGCCACAATCCTGTGACAAATGGTGGGGCTATGCAGGTATCCTTGTGGCAAGTGGGTGAAAGTATATTGTCTACCCTGCCAAGTGAAAGCGAACTGGTCCCATTGTTTATGGTCTGCTGGGATGGTGATGAAGGCAATCGCCAAGTCATTAACTGCATACCAAGTGTCATATTTCTGGATCCTTTCTCTTAAGGTGACAGTATCTGGAACAGCAGCATACAAAGGAGGAGTCATCTTATTCAATTGTCTATAATCCACAGTCATTCTCCATGTCCGATCTGATTTTTGTACCTGCCAGACAGAATTATTCCATCCTGTGGTTGTAGGGACTAACATGCCTGCTTCAACATATTCCTTTATAGGTTTGGTAATTTCATTTTGCCCACCTGGCACACAATACTGCTTTAAAGTAATTACTTCAGAAGGTTCAAGTAAAGTGATTGGGTTCATTTTTATTTTTCACACTAAAATTGTATTAACTCCTATCTTCTTTACAGCAAATTGGTATCTTCCTTCAGACAAATTCAGGGTCATGCCTTTCAATATGTCTATTACAATGATGTATTCAGAAATGGGTACAACAACCACAGCATATTCTTTCTTAGGTAACTGCCCAATTTTCATTGTTATTTTAACTTGTCTGGCTGATATTTCAGCCTGTCCTAGGCCTGTGATGGTAATAGGAGTTCAATATTTAAACTTATCAGTGTTTCCATAGATAAGTGTGGCCTCAGCCCCCATATCCAACAACTCCCTAGTTACAGTAGGTGATCCATTCTTCCAATATATTGTTAAACCAATATGGGGTCTGTAATCTCCCCAGTATATTTCTTTAATCTGGGTTAGGGCTTGGCCTATTTCCTGTTCTCCCTGAAGGTGGAAAAAAATTTGGATATTCAGGATTTCCTGCAGGGGCAGTTCCTGTTTTCCTGTTCTTTCTAATGTTAAGTACCTTTTCTTGGTACCTCTTATTCAGTTCTTCAGTTGGAATAGCATCTATTCTTCTAAAATCCATCCCTGCTCTCAATTGGCTAGTAAACAGTTCCTTTCTCATCAGTGTCTTTTGTCTTTGAATCCTCTGGCTATTTACTTTTCTCTCTTGAGGAAAGTTATCTCTTGCCCATTCCCCTAAGTCACTTAATTGTGAAATCTTGCCCAGCACCTCTGAAAGACGGTGCCCTATTTCCCCAATTAATAGAGCCAGAATTAGGGGCTTCTAAGCAGGAGGGGCCATTTCCACTATGATATTTCTATGAGGATCTCCTAGGCAGGGTATCACGATAAGCATTTGCATTCCCAAGCATGATAGGAGTTTTCATTACCTCTTCCTTTAGCTTTGTGATACAGTCTGTAAGTAACAGGGTCTGTCTCCACTAGGTCACATAGAGTCAGTAGGATATGGCTTTTTGCATCCCTCTGAAGCTAAAGCTAACAGATTAGTTCTCTTGAGACCTCCTCGCATATGGTGATCACTAAAAGTTTGGTGCACAAAAGGATCCTGACTCATGCTTATGAATTTTAAGCAATCCATACTGTCCAGTGTTATTCCTCCAGTGCCTTCATCAATGATTCTTACGATGCAAGACACTAAAGACTCTGCCCCTCTTTGGGTGAATCTACTCAATATATCATTAACCTCCTATTGAGTGAAATCCTCAATTATCTCCCTGGAGTCTGTTTGGCCCTGGCAGTTATCCTGTCATTTTCTTCATATGGAGAGACCTTCTGCAACTTCTGCATAGACTCCCTATCTAACCTTGTTCCATTCTCCTCACACCCATTCTACTGGCAACTACTGGGGCAACTCTACCCAGCCTGTACAAAAGCTGCATGCACATTCCTTCTGCTAGTTTTTTTTGTTTCCTCATAGCTATAGGAACAGTAGCTTGTTCTTACACTACCTGAAACCCTGCACTTTGCTCTTCTGAATGCTGTGGCATAGAAGAATCCTCAGGTGAACCAGCTGACTCCCTAGCCATCTGGGTTTTTTTCCTCCAGCAGCCTATCTCTACTTTTACACATAAGATGATAACTTTTTAGTAGGACCCAGCTTCTCCTGCACACTCCTGCCAATTCTTTCTTCATTCTACGGGTATTCCTTGCAATCATCTTTCCAAATCTCTGGGCTGTCCCTCTCTGAGCCTTGGTTCCCAGTTTTTCCAGGGCCCTGTGGTTTTGGTCCATTCTCTGGCCAGAAAGGAATAAGGTAAATCCTCCCATCCTGGGATAGCCATATCTCCTTCTAAAGCACCCCTGCTTCCAAATAGAGGCCTAACATTTTGTGACCCCACCCTCATTGCCAAATATATCAACAATGTAGTATTCATAATGCCTACAGTAAGTATAAATATGTTGATACGGTTATTGTGTGTGTGTGTGTTAATTTGGCTGAAATGATTTTATTTCTTGTTACAAGAAATGGTTTGATGGGCAGGAGAGGTAATTGCTCAGTAGTAAAGGGGATATAAAAACAAAAGATCCTTCATTTTTTTAAGGTGCTTGGGCACATGGAAATCACTGTTACTTAATGATCAGCAGGGTGGCCAAGGAGGGGGCTGGGCACAGAATGGAACCTGCTTTGTGAACCTGAGGCAGACTGTGGGGACTGTGCTACCGACTCAGCAAAATACCATTTGCACTATCTTTTTTTTTATTTTTGCTTTTTGGAGGGTAATTGGGGGTAAAGTGACTTGCCCAAAGTCACACGGCTAGTTTTTGTGTCAAGTGTCTGAGTCTGGATTTGAACTCACGTCCTCCTGACTCCAGGGTCAGTGCTCTATTCACTGTGCCACCTAGCTGCCCCCTTGATACGGTTATTAATCACAAAATGTAACAAATTCTCTACATGGGAAATATAACTAGAACATTTATTCAGCTACCAGAAAACTGAGTCCCAAAACCAGAAAGTCAAAACCATCACAGTAGTTGTGAAGTTGGCACATGTAGTTAATGTAGTAAACACCCACATTCTCAATCCTTCAAAACAGGACAGGCTACCTCAGGCAAAGATCCTCCTCTCCTCATTCATGACAACTGCTCAGCATCCAGGCAGCTTGCTCCCAGAAGCTTCAGCCCCCTGCATTTTCCATTCCTGAGAGTACTAAGCAGTCGTCCTTAGCAGAAATTGTGGTTCACTCAAAAAAAAAGAGTTCAAGGCAGAGCTGCAGCCACTGCTTCCAGTGACACTGCACTGAGTATAACTTGGCTCTGGCTTCCTCATGCCTCACCCCTTCCTGCTATGTCATCAAGTTCAAGTGCATGGGAGATCTTCAAATCCCATAACCATTATATTAAGGCATTATTTCCTCTTTCTTCCACAACAAAAGAAAAAAGTAAAACACTTGTAACAGATATGCATGCTTCCCAAAGAGATAAAAAAGCAAAATTACCTATATATACAAAACCACTCATAGAAACTCTTTTTTTGGTGGAGAAGAATTGGAAAATGAGGAGCTGCCTTTCAATTGGAGAATGGCTGAACTAATTATGATGGAACATTATTATGCTATAAGAAATGATAAGCAGGATATTTTCAGAAACACCTGAAAAAACATATAAACTGATGCAAAGTGAAATAAGCGGAACCATAAGAACATGTAAACACTATAGTAACAGCAATATCATGCAATAAAAAATTGTGAATGACTCAGGAATTCTCAGAGGTATAATAATCCAAGAGAGCTCTTAAGAATTTATGATGAAAAATGCTATGCACCTACAGAGAAATGACGGTGGAGTCTGAATAAAGATTGGAGCACATTTGTATTTACTTACTGTACTTTTTTCCTCCCTTTTTTGGCTGATGTTTTCTTTTGCAACATGGCTAATGTGGAAATATGCTGTGTGTGATTGCACATGTACAATCTAAGTCAAATTGCTTGCCTTCTCAAGGAGGAGGCAGAGAAAGGAGGGAGAAAATTTGGAACTAGATTTTTTTAAATAAAGGTTATTTTTAACATGCAATTAATAAAAATAAAATAATGGAGAAAAGCAAACTACAAAAAATAATTAAAAGATACCAATAAAAATTCATACTCATTTCCATAGATATATTTGACCACATATGGACATACGTATGTGGATATATATGTGTGTGTATATGTGTATATATGTGTGTATACACACACACACATATATACTCTTATACATTTATATTTATTTTTTTCTTTTCTTTTAAATACCACAATGAAAAGTAAGTTTGTATAAGTAGGTAAGGAATAAGTAGATAAGGAGAAATTGGAAGTTATAATAAGAGGAGTTAAGGTTGGAAAAATATCTTATAAATTATAAGGAGAGAAAGAATCATTGCTACTCAGGTAGAAGGCCTGAATTGAGCAAACCAGAAGGTCCACCTCTTCATTACAGATGGGAGTAAAGTGTGGATGAGAGACAGTGACAAATGATGCCAAATTGGTGGGAACCAAGAAGCCAAAAAAGAAACCATGCTCACTTAAGGTCCTCAGCTAGAGGTGATGACCTTAACTCAAAGACCTTAACTTAGAGAATGGAGCAAGGAATTGATGTGAGAGATTTGAAGAAGGAAGAGAGAATTTGAACAAGGGACAATGAGGATAGAAAATAGACCAAAGAGAAATAAAATGTCAACTTAGCCGAAATGAGGACACCATTAGAATTTGATTAGCTAAATTTGTTGTGGACCCAATCCGCACATTTAAAAAAATGTCTTTCATATCTTTTCAGGATCAAGAGGTAGATGGTGGGAATAATACACAATTATGTTTTGGCCAAGAATGCTTAGGTATGGGAAAAAGAAAACAGATTAGATTGAAGATATGGAGCACAGAAGGTTATCAGAATTCAGCTATTATGCTCCTTCTGTTTACAGATGATAAAACCAAGGCTAAAAAAGACTGAGTGAAACAAACCCACATAAATTTTTGACATTTCTATATATTGCTAACAAAGCTCTGCAGAGAGAGAAAGAGAAATATCATTTAATGTTACTGTACACATTATAAAATACTTAGGAGTCTACCTGCCAAAAACAAACCCAGAAAATCAAGAAATTACAAAACACGTTTTACTCAAATGAAGTCAAATGTAAATAATTGGGGAAAAAAAACATCAGTTGCTTGTGGGTGATTAGACTGAGCTAATAGAGTAAAATGATTATTCTATCTAAATTAATTTAATTATGCAGTGCCATACCAATCAACCTACCAAAAATTTGTAAAGCTAGAAAATTAAAAAAGAAAATTCATCTGCAAGAACATAGGATCCAGAATATCAAGGGAATTAATGAAAAGGGATGCTAGGGAAGGCGGCCCAGCCATAGCAGATCTTAAATTACATGATAAAGCATTGATCATCAAAACTAATTGGTACTGACTAAGGCAGATCAGTGGAATAAGCTAGGTGTGGAAGACTCAGTATAGAGATCTACGACTGGATAAACTCAAAGAATTTGGCTTCTGGAATAAAAACTCACTATTTGACAAGAACTGGTGGGAAAATTGGAAAATAGTATGGTACAAACTAGGCACAGACCAACATCTTACACCATATACCAAAACAACGTCCAATTGGGTGCACAATTTAGATATAAAGGCTGATGCTATAAGCAAATGGGCAAGCAAGGGATATTTTACCATTGAAATTTATGGAGAATGGAAGAATTTATGGGCAAATATGAGATAGAGAACATTTTGAAGTGACAAATGGATAATTTTGATTACATTTTTTTTTTGCAGAAACAGAGCCAGTGCAACCAAGATTAGGATGGAAACAGAAAACTGGGTAAGAATTCTTACAACTAGTGTCTCTGATTTCTAAAATATAAAACCTCATTTCTAAAATATATGGAAAACTGAGTCAAATTCATAAGAAGGAAATCATTCCTCAATTGATAAAGGGTCAAAAGATATGAACAGACAGTTTTTACATGAAAAAATTAAATCTATCTTCATATGAAAAATTCTCTAAATCACTATTGATTTGAGAAATGCAAATTAAAATGACTATGAGGTACCACATCATACCTATCAGACTGGCTAACATGACAAAACAGGAAAATGATGAATGTTGGAGAAGATGTGGGAAAATTAAAACACTAATGCATTAAGTCATTGTTGGAGAAGTTGTGAAGAGATTCAATTGTCTTAGAAAACAATTTAGAATTATCCCCAAAGGCTTATAAAATATGCATACGCTTTGACCCAGCAATACTATTAATAAGACTATATCACAAAGAGATCATTCAGATGGGAAAAGGAACCACATGTACAAAAATATTTATAGTAGTTCTTGTGGTGGAAAAGACTTGAGGATGCCCATCAGTTGGGGAATGTCTGAACACATCATGGTTTATGTATGTCATGGAATACTGTGGTAGTTTAACAAATGATGAACAAGCAGACTTCAGTAAAACCTCAAAAGACTTGAGTGTACTTATGCTAAGTGAAATGAGCAGAACCAAGAGAACACTGTACACAGTAGCAGTCACAATGGGCAATGACTAACTTTAATAGACATCTCTTCTTAGCAATGCAAAGATCCAAGACAACCCCAAAGGATTAATGATGGAAAATGCAGAAAAAGGACTAGGGATTCTGAATGCAGATTGAAGCATATTTTTTGCTCTCTCTTCTTTTACATTTTTTTGTTTGTTTCTTCTCTCTTGTCATTTCTCCAAGTGGTTTTAATTCTTCTTTACTATTTGACTAATGTGAAAATAGATTCAATATAAATGTATATGCAGACTACATCAAATTGCATGTCATCTTGGGGTGGGAGGAGGGGAGAGATGAGGAGAAAATTTGGAACTTAAAATCTTATGGAAGTGAATATTGAGAACTAAAAATTCATTAATTAAAAAAAGAAAATAGGGAATAATTTAAGATCACAAACTAGTAAATATCCAAATTAGGATTTATTACTAAATCCTCTTAACTTAGTGACAATCACAGTATATTATACTGTTTCCTCTCAGTAGGCACTACCAAGTTAAATCGGGGTATAGGGATTCATATCAGAAAGGGAAGAGAGTATTACCACAGTTGAACTTGAAAATTAATGATGGGTATAGAGATTTGATGTTTCAGTTATTGAACAAAAATGAGATTAAGGGGCGATAAGGAGAAGTGGAAATGAAAAGACAAATTATTATGATGAATTACAGATATTTGGTGTTCTTGAACATAAAAGTGGACCAATTATTGGGTGCTGCTATAATGAAATGAGGAGGAGCAGTGGAACATTAGGGACTGGACAGGGGAACTATTGAGGAGAGGTGAAGTTAGAGCATTAGAGAAAATGACAATATATACATTCAAGTCCTCTAGCTGAGGGCTGGAGAGTACTGTTAAACAAGCCAGAAACTCATTTATGCATGGGGCAAAGCATCCTAGTGTTCAATAGAAAATGACTATCAGGTTCTGGTCTGGGTGACCAGTCTCTATTGGATTATCAACAAATTAGCAGAAATTACTGGGCAATAACAGTAGAGATAAGATGCTGGAAATTATAAAGGGGTGAAAGGAGTAATCCTCCTCCCTACAGTGACTAGTGAGTCAGAGAGTATAATAGAATGTGCAGCCATTATTGGAAATTATGACCAGGAAAAGATTATTAGGAGGCAACTATATTCCAGTGACTGCCATAAAGAAGACATAGAGAGACCAAAACAATATATGACGACAGGAATGAAGCAAGACCTCCAGAGGGCACAGTGAAAAATCAGGGTATATTTAGAATGGGATGTTCTTAATAGGAATTTCTTCCTCTTGAGGAATATTAGAATGATGAAATGAACAGATGTGATTTAGGGAGAAGGTTTGTTCTTTAGCAGTAGGGGGTTGGAGGTGGAGGATAAAGATGGCAAGAGTATACTAACTATTAGTTAATGAATTCAGGACAAAAGAAGACTGCTAATGACAACTGATGGTTGGACAGTTCAAGGCTGTCTTTGTGTTTCTGTATAGATCCAAATGGCCAATTCTGCCCTGGCATTGTGTCCTGGCAGGCTCACATGTCACAGACAGTAAAATTAGCTGTTTTCTTAGTCTAAAGGTAGTAGCTACTACATAGAAGGATGCCTAAAAGCAACACAATTCTATAAGTCAATAAATATTTTGTTATTTCATTTCCACATATTTTTATTGATGTCTTCTTTTTTTTTCTAATGTCACCACAATTATTTCTGGTATCTCTCACTGTTCCCCTACCAGAGAGTGATTACACATAACAGTCATTTTTAAAGAGAAAAGGAAAAAAAGCCAACAATGAATTGAAATGAGACTCGATAACCTCTCTAAAATTGTGTTCTTTACTATCATATGAAGGGATTAGAGCAAGTTGGTTTGTTCTTCCTTGATTTTTTCTGTGATTTCGATTCATACAAGAAACACATGGGCCACATTTTAGAAAAAAATATTTTAAATATGTAAAATAAAATACAATTACAAATACATACACACACACATATATATGGTAGCTAGCAAAGCATTTTAAATATGCTAATAGATATCTTTAATTCCTTCCTCTGAAAACTCCCTGTCCATATCCTTTGATCATTTATCAATTGGAGAATGATTTGTATTCTTATGAATTTGCCTCAGTTCCCTGTATATTTTAGAAATGAGGCCATCATCAGAGACACTGGTTGTAAAAAATTTTCCACTTCCCTCCTAATTTTGGTTTCATTGGCTATATTTTTACAAACACTGTTCAGTTTAAGGTAACCAAAGAAACCCTGAGGTACTACTCCTCACCAGTTAGGATGGCTAAGATGACAAAACAGGAAAATGATCAATGCTGGAGAGGATATGGAAAAATTGGAACACTAATACATTTTTGGTGGAGTTGTGAACTGATTCAACCATTCTGAAGAGCAATTTGGAACTACACCCAAAGGGCTATAAATAAGTGCATCCACTACCACTTCTAGGGCTGTATCCCAAAGAGACCATAGAAGTGGGAGGAGGATTCATATGTACAAAAAAGATATTTATAGTGCCTCTTTTTGTATTGGCAAAGAACTATAAATCTAGGGGATTTCCATCAATTGGGGAATGGCTAAACAAGCTGTATATGAATGTAATGCAATACTATTGAGCTATAAGAAATGAGGAGCAGACAGACTTCATAATAACCTGGAGAGACATATAAACTGATGCTGAGTGAAAAGAGCAGAAACAGGAGAATGTTGTACACAATTACAGATACATTGTATCTGTGATGACTAACTTTCATAGACTGAGATGCTCTTCACAAAGCAAGGTTTTAAGACAACTCTAAAAGACACATGATGGAAAGGAATATCCACATCCAGAGAAAGAGCTACAGAGTCTGAATGCAGATTGAAGCAAACTATTTTCTCTCTCTCTTTTGTGCTTAGCTTTGTTCCTTTATCTGATTTTTTTCTTTTTTTGGAGGGGGAATGCAGGGAAATAGGGGTTAAGTGACTTGCCCAACGTCACATGGCTAGTATGTATTAACTGTCTGAGACTGGATTTGAACTCAGGTCCTCCTGACTCCATGGCCGGTGTTTTATTCACTGAGCCACAACCATTTTATTCCTTCCTTCTGTTTGTCTGCTAATAGGTTAAAACTTTCCTTTACAACTTGAATAAAGTTTAATGTGGAGATATTTGTAAAACCTATATCAGATTGTATGGAGGGGGATGAAGGAGGAGGGAGAGTGTTAGAAATTTTGGACTTCAAGGGATTCTGGAACTGACTGTTGTAAACTAAAAATAAATAAGTAAACATTTTAAATATTTTTAAAAGATATCCTTGTACCAAAATTTGGAGAACCCATGGAATATGTTATATCCAATATATTTCCAAGTTCTAAAGAAATGAAATTTTATGTGCAAAAGCAAATACATCCAGTTAAATAAATATTATTAAGCACCCACTATGTGTAGGTACTGACAGAAAACATATAACTTCTCTCAGAAAGATTACTCTTGGGGTGGAGCCAAGATGGCAGTATAGAAGCAGCAAGGTTTCACAACTCCCTCACAGCAACTTTAAATACCCATAAAATATGACTCTAAACAAATTTTTAGGGCTCTAAAAGTCCCAAAAATACAGAAAACACATCTCGCGCGGAAGGCAGCTTGGCAGGTGGGCCTAATAACAGAAGGCTGGGAGCTAAAACCAGCCAGGCCCAAAACCTCAATCAGGACCCAGGGTGGTTGGGAGGAGCCGCAGCTAGGCTCTGCAGGAGAGCAGATCTGTGGCACTTGGGGCAGTTTCCACATTAATCAAGCCAGGAGATAAAAGGTTAAGAGAAGGGTCAGTGGAATTCAAGCTAAATTTGGGGGACAAAAGCAGGTCCGGCCAAACTGCCCCCAGGGCAAAAAGCAGAGGGAAGTTGCGACAAGCAACAGAAACATCTACAAGTGGCAACTGCCTACACTGGGCTGCTTAAGAGCTCCTGGAATGCAGATTGAAAGGGAACCAAGACAATTGATCAGGGCCAAGGGATCTTGTGTTGAGCGGCCTGGATACAGATTGTGGTTTGGGTGGTGGTCCTAGGGTGTGCTTTCAGTGAGCCAAAGCTGGTGGGGGTTGTAGCACCCACCTAACAGCTCCAGAAGCTGTGAAAACTCCAGTGATTTGGGACAGAGCTTCCCCCCCCCCGCCCCGGGAAGCAGAGTTCCACAGAGCTAAAAAATCATGCAATTAATTGACTGACCAACACAAGGAAAAGGAAGCAACGTAAGAACAGCAATAAAACTCTAGAATACGTTTTTGGGGACAAAAAGGATCAAAGCATGAAACGGGAGGAAGACAACACAGTCAGAACGCCCACACCAAATGCTTTCAAGAAATATGAAGATTGCCTACAAGCCATAGATTGACTTAAAAAGGACTTTGAAAACTAAATAAGAGAAGTAGAGGAAAAATTCGGAAGAGAAATGAGAATGATGCAAGAAAATCATGAAAAGAGAGTCAATGACCCAAATGAAGAAAACAACACCTTAAAGAACAAATTAACTCAAATGGGAAAAGAGGACCAGAAAGCCAATGAGGAGAAGAAAGCCTTAAAAAGTAGAATTTGCCAAATGGAAAAAGAATCTCAAAAGCATTCTGAAGAAAATAATTCTTTCAGAATTAGAGTGGGGCAAGTGTAAGCTAATGACTTTATGAGAAACCAACATACTATTAAACAGTTACAAAAAAATAGAAGGCAATGTGAAATATCTCCTTGAAAAAACCACTGACCTGGAAAATATATCCATGAGAGACAATTTGAAAATTATTGATCTACCCGAAAGTCATGATAAAAAAAAAACTACTTGGAAAGCATCCTTCAAGAAATTCTCAAGGAAAATTGCCCTGATATTTTAGATTCAGAGGGCAAAATAGAACTTGGACGAATTCACCAATCACCTCTTGAAAAAGTTCCCCAAAAAGAAAACTCCTATAAATGTTATAACTAGGTTCTGGAAACCCCAAATCAAGGAGAAAATATTAGAGACTGCCAAGAGAAAACAATTTGAATACTGTGGAAACACAATTAGGATAACCCAGGATCTGGTAGATTCTACACCGAGGGATCAAAAGGCCTGAAATATGATATTTCAAAGGTCAAGGGAAGTGGGATTAAAACCAAGAATCACCTACCCAGCAAAATTGAGTATAATGTTCCAGGGGAAAATGTGGTCATTTGATGAGGTGGAGGACTTTCAAGCTTTCTTGCTGAAAAAAACAGAACTGAACAGAAAATTTGACATTCAAGCACAAGAAGCATGAGAACGTAAACATGGGAAAGAAATCATAAGTAATTTATCAAAGTTGAACTGTTTACATGTCAATATGGAAAAAGAATAATAGTAACTTATGAAACATTTTTTAGTATGAGAACTGGTGAAGGGAATACAAATATATATATTTACCTACACATATGTCTATGTTGGAGGGTAACATATCTGAGCATGTGTGTATATGTGTACATGGAGGGTACAGGATCAGTTGAATACAAAGGGATGATACTTTAAAAGGTGAAATTCTGAGATGGGAGAGGAGTAGAATGAGAGGAGACAGGGAGAGTCAAAATGGGGTTACTCATCCCATATAGAAGAGGCAAGGGATAACTGTTACAACTTTACTTTCATTTAATCTCATTGAATTTGGCATAGGGAAGGAACAACATAAACTCAAACCTGGGTATCTTGCCACACAAGAGAGTAGGGGGGATGGGGATGAGAGGCAGGATGAGAGATGGGAGCGTAGGGTCTGGAGGAGGGCTGCTAGAAGCACAGACTTCAGTAAAGGGACAGTTACAGGGCAGAGAACAGAACAAGGGGGTGGGATAGGAAGGAGGGACATATGATTAGACTGTCACAATATGTCCACTGTGAAGATGTCCTGCATAATTACACATGTACAGCCTGTATTGAATTGCTTGTCCTTCCAGTGGGGGTGGGTGACAAGGGAGGAATTGAAAGAATCTAGAATTTAAAGCTCTGCAATACATGCAACTAGGAATTAAGATATACAGGGGCTGGGGTAGGAGACCCTCCCTGCCTTACCAGAAAGGTAGAGGGTTGTTGGAGGAGGGCACAAAAGAAAGCAGATTGAGGTAGGGGCTTTACTGTGGGATTGCTGTTTTGGGGTTGGGGGAAGGGAAATACGGGGAGAAAATTTGTAACTCAAAAAACTCATGGAAATGAATGATGTAAACAAGAAAATAAATAAATAGATTAATTTAAAAAAAGAAGAAAAAAAGAAAGATTACTCTCTACTTAACGTTAACATTATATGACATTATACAGTATGTGCCTGCACACACCAGTGTTTACAAAGTTAATTTCATTCAGTTATTCTTTACAATGTCTAATAACAATTTAGAATTGCATAGCACATTAAGGCCACTAGGTGGAGAAACTCTGACAGGTCTGGTATCAGAGACATTCATCTTTAGAAGTTCAAATCTGCCCTTAAGATACTCACTACCTGTGTCACCCTAGGCAAGTTACTTAAGCCTCTTTGTCTCAATTTCTTCATCTGTGAAATGAACTGGAGAAGGAAATGACAAACCAGTCCATTTCCTTTGTCAAGAAAACCCCAAATGCAGACATAAAGCGTCAGACATGACCAAAAAACAAGTCAGCAGCAATGTTTTCAATCATTCACTAAACTATCTCATTTAATTATCATAATTACACTGTGAATAAGGAATATTATTATATGCACCCATTTTAAATGTGAGGAAATTGAGGCAGAAAAAATGACTCGTCCTGAGTCACACAGCTAATAAGTATCTAATGTTGACTGAAATCCTGGTCTTTGTAAGAGCACTCTGTCTGCCAGGTCCCCTGGTAATTTCCATCCTGCCTCCAGCTGTTTGAACCCAAGAAGGCTCTTCAAGCCTCAGCCACTTCTTCCTTATTTGCAAAATCGAAATTATCATAGCACCCATGTCACAGGTCTCTTAAAAGAATTACGTGATAAAATGTACCAAAAGTGTTTTGCAAAAACTAAAGAACTACACACATATCAGCCAACAAATGCTGATTAAAAAATATAGTACACTTGGAAAAAGTGTTTTCTTACGTTACCCTTCATCTCTGGTTCTTAACTTTCCTATCTGAAATATATGTATGTAAAATTAAATATACATACATACATATACATATATGCATATGTGTTTGTTTACAAATTAAATATGGATATACACATATATTACATAGCTACCTTTGTATACATTTAAATAATTATGTCTATGTGTACGTGCATGTTTACATATATATTTTAATAGAGAAGTTTAATCCCAGAGAAATGTTAATGCACACATATAGATATGCACTAAAGATAGATATATGTTAGTGTATGCATGTATGGGTGTATATGTATGTGCATGTGTGCATGTATACACACATTTATATTACAAATGAGTCAATCATTTAGAACAGTGAACCTTAGGACAGGAACTCTCTCTCTTACCCAGCCCAGAACAATTTGTTATACCTACTGTGTGCTTAATAATGATTTGCTATTCAAGGGAAGATTAAAAAAACAAATCCTCCAGTGATTTCTGAATTGAATTTACAAATTTTACAGTCAGATGATACTTTTCCACAGCCACCAACATTATAACCCACAATCTGCATTCTGTAAATCAATAATCTCTTTTGGCTGCATCTATCATCACCAGCAATTAAAATTAGAAATCAGAAGTTTGTTCAGAGTCATGATGACAACTCATTCTAACACATTGGCCCTGGGAACTGCAGCCAACAACAGTTGAAACATATTTTTCAGGAAAGTAATCAGATATGATTACAGTTTGAGGCAGACAAGGAACCACTGCAGTCTACTGGGTATGAAAATCTAAATTTAAATGAGTATTTTTGTGTCTGGAATCTCAAATTGAAATATATAAACATGCACACATAGGCCCATACATATAAATATAGACACACTCTATATAAACTATAGACATATATACACACACACACTATCTACTATCTATCTATCTATCTGTCTGTCTGTCTGTCTGTCTGTCTGTCTATCTATACCCACACACAGACAGTATACCAACATTTATATTTAAGGTCTCTGGCCATATTAATGAAAGAACATTGAGTTGCATAACAGATTAACCATACTGCCAACAAGGCTTCCCGGGAAGGACATGGGGACTTTAGTAGAGATACAAGCAGGAAGCACAACCACA
>CM053595.1:319066121-319093066 GCA_028646575.1 Pseudocheirus occidentalis
TTGAAACTGTGAACATTGTACTGAACAAAGATTTGTAATGGAATAAACAGAGTGTTCACTAATACTAAGTAATCCAAATCTTAAAAGCTCCTCACAGTAGCATTCTCTCAGGAATCTACTGCTGATTGGCTTTACATTATGGAAGAAGAGAGACAACTCCTCTGCATCTAGTTTGTGAGGTAGATCTTTCATGAGGTAGGTCTTTCACAGAAAGAAAACATTGCCCTTTAACAACTAAAAAGACACTCTTCAGCATCTCCCTAAGCAACAATTCCAGAGTTATGTTTTATTCTTGCACCTGTGTCACTGAAAAGTGAATGACTTCATCAGGGTATAGGCTCTTAGAATATTTAATCATTATTCCATGTGCACATGATGTAGTACATTCCCAATGAGAAAGATAGGATCTGTTAGTACTGTACTGTGGTCATGATTACCAAGTTTGCATTCAGGGCTCTAAAGCAGACTGTGGAAACTTCAAAATATTGAGGTCTCTAGAGATAAACTTGAAACAGTGAAAAAATAGACCAAGTCACTCCATCCTTTCTCCAACAATCATTTGAGACACAGAGTTTCTCTGTTTATAGACCAAATAGGTTACTTCTTTTTTTTCCTTTGCCAACTCAAATAACTTACAAGAGAACATGGATAGGAAATAGAGAATGCATAAAATGTCCTAGAAGTACATTTAGAACGGTCAGGGATGTTGACATCATGAAGCATAGGAATCTCTCTGACATTCAAAATCTATTATATTATGGGTCCTGTGTATATTTTCAATTTTTCTAAACCTTACTCCCATTCATATAATTACTTGATTTTTTCCACATGTTACTTTATCTGGCAACTATTAACTTTTGTATTGAGCTGGAATGATATCCTGCCTCAATATCTTTCAAAAGTGAGCTTAAATTCTGTTTTCTATAGAATAACTTTTGCGGTTCCCCTCAAGCAGCAGTAGGAAAAATGGTGGGTGAGGATGTGCAAGGAAGACAATGTATGCTTGCTGTCAGGATGGAAAAAGAGCTTCCCAAAATATAGCTGTCCTAAATTGGAATGACTTGCTTTGAGAGGTGGTGAGTTCCTCTTTATTAGGTGTTTCCAAGCAAAGTCCACATGACTCCTCATTGAGTATGTTATAATGGAAGTTCCTTTAATGTATAGGTTAGACAATATGGTGCTGAGTTCCCTTCTAATCCCACATTATGGGGTTCTTAGGAATCCCTGGTGTACTTTGCATTCTTCCAAAGATATCAAAATGCAATACCTTTTCAGATCACTTCACAAATATTTATTAATTATTTGCCCCATTCATCTGTATTATAACACTGTATTATCACCCCCCCCAAAAAAAACCCCATTAAATTAAAAAACTATAGGAGCTATTAGTTCTAGTTTAAAAAAGAGCAATCAGGCTAGGGAAGTAAAAGAAAGTATCCCAATGGTAGGAAGGGGTAGAATTAGGCTTTAAGATATGACCACTTGCTTTCTGGTTAAGCATGACTTAACTATTACCTATGTTAGGGAAGGCAAAATGACTGCCTAGGTCCATCCCTAAATGTTTGTTTAGTCCAAAAAATAGCATTTATTGAATGTCCGTTATGTATCAGGCACTATGTTAAAACTCAAACATCCATGGGCAGACAAGAGAGACAGATGATAAACTGAAGATAATCTCAGAGGAAAGCCATTAATATTAAGAAGGAGATTACAATACAATTTTTTCAGAAGGTGAGACTTTAATTGAAACTTGAAGGACATCTCTGAGATGAAGAGGAACAGAGTTTCAGGCACTTAGTTTATCTAAGAAAAATGCAAGGAATTGGGAGACAAAGTATTTTTGCTTTAGAAACATCAAGGAAACCTGAGCCACCAGACCATAGAGTAAGCAAAAGGGAGTAAGATGGAGGAAGAATGGAAAATAGAAGGACGACAAGCTGTGAAGGACTTTAAAAGACAGATGAATTAATATTTAATTTTGGAGATATTTGGGAGCCATTGGAGTTTATTTTATACGTCTGATGTGGTCAGACTTATATTCTAGGAAGATCATTTTGATAGATAGGTGCAATATGGACCAGAAGCAGTAAAGGTTTGAGGCAGGGCCTGTGGCATGAGTGCCTTTCTTTGGCTAAGTTCATGTCCTTGAACCCAGACATCAGACTTAGGGAATCTACCTAGTTACAGATCTATTCCATTGTGTGTTAGGCTGTCTCAGTCTTTGGTATTATGTCATGACCCACAACATCCTTACCATGCTTCACCCTGATAATTTGCACAGTTGATCTTAATTCTTTGTTTCATTTTATGTTGCTTTGATGGCACCTCTTACTCCTAGTCTTTTCTTGTAATGATGACTTCAAAGTTGAATAGTGATGCCAACACTCAGAAACAAAGAGTAGAACCTATATCTATGCTGGTCTGTAACTAGCCCTCCAGTGGTGGGGAGATGACCAGTAGGGATGGAAAGACCACTTGCCATTGTCCCTCAAAATCTACTTTTATCCAAATGCTTTTCCAAAGCTCTTGCTATCCTTGTAATAATCAAATGTCAGTAGCCATTTAGGAGAAAAAAATATCTCCTGCCATCTCCTTATATTCTCTCATCTCCAATTCCCCACCACCCTTCAACAATCCGATCCTGCATTAACCTCCTAATCTATTTGTGCAAACTAGGAAAGTATGGTGCCAAGGTGAGAGAGCTTGTCTACAGCATCAAAACTTTATCCATTTGCTATAATGATGGTTCTATATATAGATATTGTAGTGCTGACCTATATTTCCTTTATATTAAAGCCAAAACTAGCACAAGCAGCAAGATAAACTGAGGGTACAATCATATGAGAACAAAAAGTCACACACCAAGTCTCCCTCCATTTTAGTCTTGGCTTGTAGCTTTTTCAGGATAAAAAATATCATCATTGTACTAACTGACCTTAAATACCCCTTTTATCTTATTTGAAGGCATCTGACAACATTGATGAAAACATAATGCTAGAAAGTATAGGTAAAAGTATAGAGCCCTGCTTCACTCCATTGGTGACTGGGAAAGAATGAAAGAATCATCCATAATGAGGAAAATGTGCAAGCATACCATCATGAAACTAATGTACAATACTGATGAACTTCTCTAGGCAACCAAATTTTGCCATGATTTCCCACAAACCCTCATGACTAACAGTATCAAAGCTTTGATCATACCAATGAACATCATGTATGAATCTGAGCTGTTCCTTTCATTTTTCTGGGAGTTGTTGAGCAGTAAACAACATATTGACTCTTCCATGGTTCTTTCTGAAGCCACACTCACTCTTAAATAGATGATTGAATTCCAGTTAAGGAATCAGCCTATTAAAGGGTCTTTTGCCAAGAATCTTGCCCATAGTGACTAAGAGAGAGACACCCTTGTGATTATCACAGGACTTCCTTTTCTTTAGAGGGACGAACAATGGAGGTGTCCTTGAGTTCCTCTTGCCATATAAGCTGGCAGATTTCCATAAGCTTTTCTATGAGCAGTAGCAAAAACCCTACTTTGCAAATTTTAGTTGGAATAGAATCAGTACCAGGCATTTTGCCTCACATAGAAGAGTCTAATGCCATTCAAAACTTGTTCAAAACTGACATTTATGAGGTCGACCTTCTTTAACCCATCTGACATATGTGTTTACTGTGATGAGGCTGCCACATATGTTACATCTTAGAATGGTAGGTGACAGTTCAGTGGCAGGTAAAATCCAATTTTCACCACTAGTGAAAAGCACCCCTGAATAGGTCTAAGAAACACTCACACCAGAAGGAATAGTTTCCCCTAAATATCCATTTTTTCTACAATACTAACAGTTCTGATTTCCATGGCACATGACTTTATAAATCACTTTTTTCACAATTAACACAAACCAAAATTAAACCTGTATGATTAGAAGAGAAAAATGCCCCACAAAGTAACACTTTATATTTGCTATGGTAAAATTTAAGCAATTTCCCACTATGTCTCTTCCTATGTCTCACAATAAGCCTAGTTCTCATACTCACTTTTCAAGATCCTCCACTTGCTTTAAACTTCCCCTCCTCCAGACAGCTTTACTTAACTCCCGATTTGTTATTGCCTCCTTCCTTGACTTTTCTGGCATTATACTTTGTTCATGTTGCATCCCCCAGTGGAATGTAAGTTTCTTAAGTTCATGGATTGGTTCTATTTTGGAAGGGGAGGATCTTTGTAACTCTAAAATCTGACATAATTCTTAATAATGTTAGTAGTAATCACTTTCTATCCACTATACCATCCAGCTTCCCAGTTCCTGGGACATGGTAGGCACCTAATAAATAATTCTTGAATTTAGAGTTGTCTTATAATGCATATGCTCCTAGACATTGTCATTTCACCCACTAAAATGCAAGCTCTTTGAGAAAAGAGATGGTTGTATTTCAAAGTATCTTGTACAATTCCTGGTACAATATAAGTACTTAGTACACATTTGTAGATTGAATTTGAAATCCATGTGAGGTAAGTGCTGCAAATACCTATTTCCACATTTGAGAAATGAAGAAATTAATGTTCAGAGAGTTAACTAGTCACAAAATAAATGAGTTAATCATGACACAATAACAACAATTGAATTTATCCTGAAGATTCTTTCCGTAAATCTTTAGAGGATTGGCTTTAAATTTTCATGTGATATTCATTAGATATTATGATAATATTTTGATTCAACTCTAAAAATAAGAAATCTCTATCAAATTGTGCTATAATCCATAGAACACAGAATAAAAAAATCAATCAAAGCATGACTTGTTCTGAGAAAATTTCTACCTCAACCACAATGGAAAGATGTTAATGAGAATGAGATGTTAACAGTATCTAACAGAGAGTTCTTTAAAATTTACAAAGTATCTTACATACATTATCTTATTTGAATTTCCCATCAATTCTGTGAAGATATTATTATCTTTATGACAATTTAAGAAATATGGAAACTGAGGCTCAGAGAGGTTAAGCCACTTGGCCAGAATCACGCATAAAATACATATCTGAGATGAGAGTTGGACTCAGGTCTTCCAGAATCCAGTTTTAGGTATTAAGTTATGTTTCCTCGATTTTGAAAGAGCAAAGCCTAGACATTGACCCTAATATCATAAATCCATGTGCAACCCATGGTGCTTTATAGTAGCCACATTTTAAGGATTTAGAGCTTCATGATTTTATCAGCGTGGGTGATTAGGAAGCCAAGAAACCGGGTGGATAAGGATTCATTCAATAGAAAGAGAAAATATGGAGGAAGGGTTTCTTAGAACTAATTCCCTGCAGCTGCATCAGAATGCTCCTAGCATCCTTTCTGTCTCCCTTAAGCATGGATCTCATTTGATTTGATTTTGTGTTATATCGATTTGTCATGGCCATCGATCCTTACAGCAAGACAATGGATACTGATAATAGCTTTTTTTTTAATTCAATCACTAAATATGATTGAGTTTCAGTTATATGCCCACTGATCTGTTGGTCATTAAGGAAAGATAATGGAAATGAAACATATGAAGACCACTAGGATAGCATTAGAGAGGAACAGAAAATAATCTAGGTCACATTCTAACAGTAAATAAGGGAAGAAAATAAGGAATATATGTAACCCTAGCATCTCCTGAAAAGATAGCATCCTTTGTAAAAAACTGAGGGTTAACTCAGGCTAATTTACTAGATGTCTAAGAACATAGCTTTTTACATTGTTCTCTATTGTTAGATGTGGTTTATGTTGTTGTTGTTTTTAATGACTGAGTCTAAATACTTCCAGCCAATTAACAACTGTTTCCAAACTGTTTAGACATTGACAATGTAAACTGTTTAACTTGTGAAAGGGACAATATTATTATAAGGTACATTATATGAAGGTACAATATTAATACAATATTATTATTGTCTTTATTATTATTATTATTAAATAACAATTGAATAGCAAGGATTGCAAAGAATCTCATAGACAGTTCTCATTTGCTCCATTAAGAGGCTGACAAGAGAAACACCAATCCAATCAATATTATTGAAAAAAAAAGAAACAGATATTGCCTAAGACCTTTTTATGTAAAAAAGCTCTAGGCTATACCTTGAAAAAAAGAACATTGATAAATCAGGCAAAGTATGCTCTTGATATTTTATGGTATGGTCAAATGAAAGATGCACATTGGAAGGGGCACTGGATTAAAAGTCAGAAGAGTTGAGTAAAGATATTTGCCCTGGCATTTACTACTTGCACTACTTTGAGCAAGATATAGCCTGTATAGGTCTTAATTTTTTGAATTATAAAATTAAAGCTTTGGGGGGTAAAGCCAAAATGGTGGAGTAGAAGCACAATCTTGGTGTGAGCTCCCACTCCAATCACTTCTAAAACAGGTAAAAAAAAGTGACTCTAAACAAATTTTAGAGCTGAGTTGTGTTTTCTCTTATAATATTAAATATATCTTTGCCCCAGAGGTGGTGTGGTTTTCGCAAATCAGAATCAACTAGCCAAACACAGGCATCATTGAATAAGTGTCCATATTCCAACTAATCCATAAATGATATGAGGTTTTCCATAGCAGAAATGTGGTCAGTATAGAAAAGAGTAACAAGAGTGAGATTTGAGTTCTGGCTAAGACTTTCAATAGCTCTATGACCTTGGGTCAAATGTGTCCTTTGGACCTCAGTACAATCTCTGAATGGAATACTTGTGGGGCATGATGGAAGTTCTTGATTCATAATTCAACACAAATCACCACCAACTACATGATCCTGGGTAAATTATTCATATTTTCTCAACCTCCATTTCTTGGTTTCTAAAATAGAGATTGAACAATATCTACTTCATAGTTATTGTGAATAGCAAATGAGAAAGGGTATGGAAAGGTTCTACATAAATGTCTTCTCTTTGTTTCTTTGCTAGTTTTCCCTAACTTGTCATTTTCTCCATGTAAGGAACTCCTCATGATATAATACTGCCCTCAACTATTTTGCCTCATGTTATGTTACCATGGGTCTTGGTCCCTGGATGATGAAGTTACTTACCAGTATCACAAAGACAGAGTATTTGTGATGCACAGAGGGGGAAATTAAAAAATGATACTTCTGATTGGGAGGTCATATTTTCAACCACTAAGCTTCACTGCCTCTTTCATTTGTGCTCAGCTGTGTCTGACTTTCCATGACTCCATTTAAAGTTTTCTTGGCAAATATACTAGCATGATTGGCCATTACCTTCTCCAGCTCATTTTACAGATGTGGAAACTGAGGCAATAGAGTTGAGTGGCTTGTTCATTGTTCACATAGCTAGTAAGGACCTGAGTCCAGATTTGAACTCAGGAAGATGAGTCTTCTTGGTTTTATGTCCATTTTATCCATTGTACCACCTAGGTGTATATTCCTCTCTCATTTAATCCCCTATAAACTAGAAAGATGCTGTGTGACTTTGCCTGTTGTTCACATTTATGGCTCTCAATGCTTTGGTTTTATCATCTACCAGTGGAAATGATCCCTGGCATATCCCAATGGGTTGTTGTAAGAGCCTAGTAAAAATGCATAGGAAAGTTCTTTGCATTTTAACTTGTAAAACAGTCTTTAAATATGAGGTCTTTATTCTATCAGTTACACTTGTTCCTGCTTCGTTTATGAAGAGGACCAATCACATCAAAGGGTGATGTCCTGCCTTGCATCTGAATTGGATATAAGTGACTTAGAATTGAACAAAGTAGTCACCCTCTCTCTTCCGAAGTCATTAATGACCACTGGTAAAATAAAAGTCAGGACAAGTGGTGATATGCCAGGATAAAGTGGATAATCTTGGCACCTGTTCTAAGTACTCCACAACACCTACTCCAATTCCCTTCATGGTCACTGGAACAACTTGTCCTTATCTGTCCATTCCTCTAGGAGAGAACTTCCCATGCTTCAGTTAGACATTCCCCCTAACTCACCAACAGGTTTGAAACCTGTCAATTATGCTGAAGCTGGTTTAGCCCTTCTGCCAAAACAGTTCTAATGAAGTATATACACTGCATATGCTACAATTTCTTGGAGCTATTGAGCACATAATGCTCTGCTAAATTAACATGGCTTGAAGCAAAGGTTGTGGTATGTCTAGTACTGCTATAACTGAATGGTAGACTTCTCATCCTCCCTACCTAGGAAGGTACCTAGGTGGCACAGTGGCCTGAGTATTGGACTTGGAGTCAAGAAGATCTGAGTTCAAATTTGGCCTTAGACAGTTACTAGTTGTGGGATTCTGAGCAAATCACTTAACTTCTGTTTGCCTCAGGTTCCATAACTGTAAAACTGAAATAAGCACCTACCTCACTGGTTGTAGTGAGGACCAAATGCGATAATGATTTACAATGCTTGGCACACTGCCTGGCATATAGCAGGATCTTAAGAAGTGCTTGTTCCCTTTCTATCATGCAGAACTCAAATGTTCATTTTAGGATACCAGAGCAAGAAGGCATTTTAAAAATCATCTAGGCTAGTCAATTCATCAAGGCACATTTCATAAGAACTTTCTTCCCTTTGGTAGGACTCTATGTTAAGTTTCGGGGCAGCAAAGAAAGGCCTAATTTCAGGCAATTCACAACTTAATGAAGGAGCCCAATATGTTTATTTCCATAGAAAGAACTTGAGATATGTGGATGGGAAAGTGAATTGTCCATGGTGACACAGACCTAGAAGCTGATCTAGAAAAGGAGTCCAGGTGCTCAGGCTTTAAATTTAATTCTCTTCCTCATCCTCCCCCCTCCCCCTGGGAGCCTCCTGCTAGAATCCAAGAGCCTAAATACGAATAAGTTTTCTAGTCTGGAGCTGCCATGATCACCCCTTCCGGACCCTGCCGGCTGGCTGGTCATATCTCTGTTAAAGGGATTATGTTAGGACAATTAACTGTTTAATTCTATTTATAGCATCACCCTTTCAATGTATGTAAACAAAGGACTTTTATCCCAAGCCTGCAGTGAGAAACAGGCAGCCTGCCAGCTTCCAGCTTAGCCACCATCTGTGCTGGCAACCAGCAGGGACCCAATGATTGCCTTTGTGTAAGGCTTTCTCAAGTACACATATTTTCTTCAAGATGTCCTATTGTTTTATGTTTTAAAGATTGTTTTTGGATTCTTTTTCTTAAGGATCCACTTGCCAAATATGAATGCTTGATTAATAAACTCTAGACAGAAGGTTTTGCATTGCCAAATCAGAGTGCTGCATGACATGAATCAGCTCACAACCTAACGGATCTTCAATTTCTTATTTGGGAAAATGGGGCAACTGGGCAAAGTTATCACTAGGGAGAATTCTCCCAATTTTCCAATGCTTTTCATGTGTTTACAGACTTCTTGAGTCAGTGCAGTCAAAGGGAGAAAGGGATGATCAAGTACTTGTTGAACAGAGGTGGAAAATGAGGTACATGTTCAGACAGCACCAACATAAGGATTTGTTTTGCTAAACTTGTTTCCCATAAAGAAAAGGTTTTATTTGACAAAGTGGAGTTTTATGGAAGAATGAAGATAGAGATGCAAGAAGGGGATATAAATGAATGATGTAGTGAATAGAGTACTTAATTTGGAATCAGGTAGACCTACAATCAAATCCCACCTCAGACACTTGGAAGTTGTTTAGCCATGGACTAGCCACTTTTTCTCTAGTGATCATAATTCAGTCAACTGTAAAATTATATGGATGAATCAGATGCCCTCTAAGACCTTCTCCAGTCTTAATTCTATGATTCAATATTTTAAATACATAGGAGAGAGGAAAAGGACATTCACAAGGGACCATGGGGAAACAGGGCAACTTTGGACTCTATGTGTGTGTTTTATTTTATTTGGTTTCATTATGTTATATGCAATCCTCTTTCTATAAGGAAATATCTGTATTTGTCAATGAGTGCTCAATCTATAATAATAAAAAGAAAATCAGAGCAATGAAGAATAGAAGCAGGGTCCTAGGAAGAAGATTATTGCAATTATCTGTAGAAGAGGAGAGAAGAGCTTGCATTAGGGTGGTGCTAGCAATGGGCACAGAAGGGCATGGGCTTCAGAGGATGTTTTGACAAAATCTAGAAACTGGCAGACTGGGCAGAATGAGGAGGAAAGCCTGGATTCTTGTATCTAGTAGATTCACTCCCTATTTAATGTCAAAAGCAATCAGCAAAACCATGTTTACCTTAGAATGTAAATAAAAGATGTAAATAATCATGCTAAGAAACTGCCCAATAGGCAATGAACTAGAACTCATGTTTGATCAGCTCTATTAGGATCATTAGATATGAACTTGGCCTCAGGAAGCACATGGTTTTGAATCAGTCACAGCTTTTCTCTCCCTCTGCTGTCTTCTTCTTACTCACACCCTTCCACATATTCTATTATCCAATGACTTTGGCCTCTTTGATGCTCCTCAACAATGACATTCCATCTTCCTCCACCAAGCTTTTTCCCTGACTAGCCTCCAGGGCTGGAACTCTTTGTCTTCATCTTTCCATCCTAGCTTTCCTACCTTCCTTCACGTCTTAGCTAAATTCTTACAGGAAGCCAAAGGCCTTCCCCAAGACTCTTAAAACTTAGCCCCTTCCCTCTAAGACCATATTCAATTTATTCTGTCCATATGATACTTGTACACTGCTGTTTGCTATTAACTTCTGTATTAGACTGTTAGCTCCTTCAAAGTGAGGCCTGTATTTAGCTTTTGTTTGTATCTTTGGGTCTTAGCACAATGCCTTGCACACGGCGAGTATTCACTAAATGCTTGTTTTGTTTTGTTTTGTTTTGGTTTGGTTTCTCTATATTTTCTCCCTCAAATTGAGGGCTGGAATGCTGGAAGGTGGAGATTCTTTTTTGGAACAAGTCTTCAGCTAAAGTGCAAAGTAGAATGAAACGTGGAGGAGCTTGGCATCAGGCAGAAGAGAAGCAACTGTAGGGCAGAAATGCAAACAGGAAGGACTACATTAAGTGACTCTTCCTTTCTGAGGAAGCAATTTCTGTCTCCCTTAGTGCTCTCTCTGTCACACAGAGATTCAGCTTTGTTATCATTTGGGTCAATACTCTGCTGACTAATAATAATTTGTTTTACTGTTGCTGTTGTTTTTGGTGGTATTTCATATTACACATATTGTGAAAGATGAACTATAATTCCCTCCATACTATCCTGTCCCCCCTCACACTTATTCTATTTTCTACTTTGACCTGGTCCCTTTTCAAAAATATATGCTTCTAACTAACTTTTCCCCCAGTCTGCCCTCTGTTCTATAATCCCCTTCTTATCCCCTTCCCCCCTCTTTCCTGTAGGGTAAGATGTACAATTGAATGTGTATGTCATTCCCTCCTTAAATCAAATTCAATGAGTTAGTTTGACCCATTCCCTTTTGCCTTCCTGCTCTTCCTCTCCATTGTAAAAGATTTTTTTGACTCTTTTTATGAGATAATTTATCCTATTCTATCTCTTCCTTTCTCTTTCTCCCAATATAATCCTCTCTCAACTCTTAATTTTATTTTTTAGATCTCATTCCTTCATATTCAACTGATCCTGTGCCCTCTATGTATACATGTACAAACATACACACATTCATACATAAATTTATGCGCACATAAACCCTCCTATGCATACATACATGCATATATGCATACACACATATGCAACATACATATACACATGTGTGTATATATATATATATATATATACATGTATATACACCTATATATTCCCTTCAACTATCCTCATAATGAGAAAGGTCTCATGAGTTACAATTATCCTTTTCCCATGTAGGAATGTAAATAGTTCAACTTTAATAATTTCCTTATGATGTCTTTTTCCTATTTACTTTTTCACGCTTCCCTTGTTTCTTGTATTTGAAAGTCAAATTTTCTACTCAGCTCTCTTTTTTTTACATTAAAAATGCTTGAAAACCCTCTATTTCATTGAATGACCATATTTTCCCCTGAAGTATTATATTCAGTTTTGCTGGGTCTGAATTTATTTTAATATTTAGCTCATCCATCACTTGGATTAGAAACCTTCCCCCATGAGTTCACCTTCCTTCTACTCTGTATATGCTGTGTGTATGTACTGATGCATGGTGCTTTCCACATTTGGAATGTATGCTGCTCAAAGGCAGAGAATTTATTTTTGTTTTTCCTTTTCTTTGTGTCCCTATCACCTACTATAGTGCTTAATATAACACTACACCTTAATAACAGCTTGTAAATGTAAGGATTAATGATGGAATTTAGATGGAGGATGTATTGGGCTCTATCACATCTCCCAAGAGTAGGAAAAAACACTCCCTTAACTTGCTCTTCCCCTTCAACCTATTGCCAATCTTCTTCTATTCTTTTTGCTATAACTCCTAGACTCACTTGCACTCAATGTTCTGACAGCCTCAACACTTCTCACTCAACACTTTCCAATCTGACCTCTATTTCTCACACACCCCTTAAGAGATTTCTCCAAATTCACTCATGCAATTTCACCAAATTCAGGATATCCTTCATTTTCCTTCACCTCTTTGTACCATTTTAAGACTATAACTCACTGTCTCCTTCATAGTGCACATTTCCCTCTTGCTTTCTGTGGCTCTCTATTCCCACTTTTCTCCCTACCTCTCTGATTGTTTCTTTTATGATTCCATCATTGGTTCCTCATCCTCTCTCCTGATTTGTCCCTTGAATATGGATATCCCTCAGAACTATCCTAGTGTCCTTTGTCTTCTCAGTTTTATTCTTTGGTATACCTCTCCATCAACCCTTACAGATTTCTTTATCAAATCTATGTCATATAGTCCAGCTGCACTTAAAATTCAACATAAATCATCTGATAACATAATTAGACCAAAAACAAAAACAATTTCAAAACCTTGGTTTTGGTTGGAAAGAGTATTACAGATAGAACTCTCAACACTATAGTTTCTGTAGTAAGAATGGGTATATAAGGGTCAATTATTATATCATGAACCTAGAACCCCTGTAGAAACTTCCAGCAATTGCAAGAACATATTTGTACATTGTTTGGTACTTTGAATAGAATTAATGTCCTTCTAGCTTTGGTCCATGTAATTTCCCAGAGCTTAAAAATCTTAACATTTTAGAAAGAAAAACAAAAATTTTTGAATAATCATTTTATTCTATTTGCCTCCAACCTTTGTCTACCATGGCAGTAACAGGGAGTTGAGATGCTAAGTCTGCTAATTGAAGAAAAAAAATATGGCTCTGGCTTTTGGGGCTAAAATGCCCCAACTGAGAAATGTGATTCCTATTAATAATATTAGAGTTCCTTCTTTAACTTTATGCCTTAGTGATGGCACTTGGTGAATGGCATAATGGTATTTCTGACAAGCGACATTTTGGTTTTAGTAACAGAAGAGCAGGAGTGTGACCAGAAATTGTCGTTGGAGAGAGCAACTATTGGGAAAATATTTTCCAAGCTTGGCCATTTGATTAGACAGTGTTAAGCCAAGTTGAAATGCAAATTGTCTGATTCTCATTATTGTAAATCTTCCTCGTGTATTGATGAGATTCTAATATTAATTAGCCAATTGATCCTAATTGGACTTAGAAGTAAAGTTATTGATTTCTGCTATAATTGGTTTTCTAATATTCATATGGAATCTATTACATGAGTTAATGCTTGTAAAGCTCTTAGCACAGTGTCTGGCCCATAGTAGGCACTTAATACATGTTAGTTTTTGTTTTGTTTAGTGGTCCTTTGCTGAATAGTAATAAATTGCCTTCCACATTCCCAAATCATATTGGAGTTCAAGTATTTCTTTTACTTCTCTCTTTAGCAACCCAAGAAGGGATCCACAATGAGGCTTATTTAGCTTGTGTCTGAAGACTAGGTTGTGACTTTGTTAATAAGTTAGTGATTCTAATTTACCCAACTAAAGGTTGATCTTTCACAGAAATGAATTAGGTCTACACACTGCAATGAATATATAAAAGGTAAGGAATGATACCATCTAGTATCTGTGAACCCAACTAAACTCTTTTTCAGAAGTATAAAAACGAATTAATTATATTCTTCTCAAAGTGTACTTTTGAAATAAATGTATTTCATGCATTTGATGGAGAACCACCTTGATACCAGGCATACAGGCTTAGAACTTGCAAGTCATTTTGAGTTTTCTGTCTTCTTCACCCCATGCATCAAAAAGTTGCTAAGACCTGATTTTTCCCCCCATATATCTCACATTCAGTCGTTCCATTTCTCTGACCCTGCAACTTTCCAAGTTCAGTGTTTCCCATTCTTTTTTGTCTTCGTTCCCCTTCACACACTTTATATTCTAGGAAAGTATATTGCTAACTGCTCCACGAACTAAACATGCCATCTCCTATGGTTAACCAACCTGCTAAAAGAAAGATAGCTACCAATTTCTACCACCTCTCATAACCAAACATACCCCAAATCTGTTGGGAACCAAGACTCCTGGTATACTCAAACCTTTATTATACTGCAATGCTGAACTCCACAAATTAATACCATATTTTCTTTTCTTTTCTTTTTTCTTTTCCTTTCTTTTTTGTTTCTTTCTTTCTTTCTTTCTTTCTTTCTTTCTTTCCTCTCTCTCTCTCTATCTTTTGCCTTTGGGAGGGCAATTGGAGTTAAGTGACTTGCCCAAAGTCATGTGGCTACTGAGTTTGCCAAGTGTCTGAGGGTGGATTTGAACTCAGGCCCTTCTGACTACAGGTCCGGTGCTCTATTCACTTCCCCACTTAGCAACCCTTCTTTCTTTCTTTTTTTTAAAATAAAATGTATTTTCAGCAAGAATGCTTGAAAGTCCTCCACCTCACTGAATGACCATATTTACCCCTGGAACATTATACTCAATTTTGCTGGGTAGGTGATTCTTGGTTTTAATCCCAGCTCCCTTGATCTCCAGAATATCAAATTCCAGGCCCTTCAATCCCTCAGTGTAGAAGCTGCCAGATCCTGGATTATCCTAATTGTGTTTCTACAGTATTCAGACTGCTTCCTCCTGGCAGTCTGTAATATTTTCTCCTTGAAGTTGGGATTCTGGAACCTGGCAATAACAGTTCTAGGTGTTTTCTTTTGGAGATCTTTTTCCAGAGGTGATTGGTGAATTCTTTCAAGTTCTATTTTGCCCTCTGATTCTAAAACATCGGGGCATTTTTCCTTGTGAATTTCTTGAAGGATGCTTTCCAATTTGTTTGTTTGATCATGGGTTTCAGGTAGACCAATAATTTTCAAATTGTCTCTCCTGGATCTATTTTCCAGGTCAGTGGTTTTTTCAAGGAGATATTTCACATTGTTTTCTATTTTTTTCATTTGGTTGTAACTGTTTAATAGTGTCTTGATTTCTCATAAAATCATTTGCTTCCACTTAATGCACTCTAATTCTGAAGGAATTATTCTCTTCAGAACTGAAGAGAAAATTTGACATTCAAACACAAGAAGCATGAAAAGGTTAACATTGGAAAGAAATCATAAGAAACTTATCAAAGTTGAACTATTTACATGCCAATATGGAAAAATGATTATAGTAAATTATGAAATTTTTCTTAAAATAAAAATGTATTATGCAATCTTTCTTAATTAATTAGCAAAATTAAAATTTGAAACTTGTGTATGAAAAAAATTGTCTACTATTACTCCATGATGATAATAGATTCTTTGAAAAACAATCTTGAAGAAATAAGAAAAGTAATTATTCCTTTGGGAAAAAGATAGTATAGATTGCCACTCAGATACATTTGCATACACTTGAGCATGGGATTGAATGTATTTCTCAACTACCAACAGAAAGAGACAGAAAGACAGAGACAGAGAGACAAAAAGAGACAAAGGGAGCATGTGCCATGTCTTCTAACCAAGTTAGCATAAGAATCGAAAAAGGTAGGGGAAAATATCATTATATGGTTTTAGTTTGTGGTTTCCTAAAAGGGAGGGAGGGAGGGAAGGAGGAAGGAAGGAAGGAAGGAAGGAAGGAAGGAAGGAAGGAAGGAAGGAAGGAAGGAAGGAAGGAAGGAAGGAAGGAAGGAAGGAAGGAAGGAAGGGAAAGGAAGAAAATTAAAGAAGGAAAACAGAAAGGAAGGAGAGAGGAGGAGAGAAGAGGGGGGAGCATGGAAGGGAGGGAGGGAGGGAGGAGGAAAAAAAGAAAGGGGGAGGAATGACAGGAGTGAAAGAAATAATTTTAATATCACATATATTTGGAGATGTCCAAAACGCAGATGCAGGAGCCTGCGGCGGCGGGAACCCCAGCTGGAGGAGTAGCGTCCCCCACCCGGCCCGGGGACTGTGGACAGAAGGGCTTCAGCATGGCCCAGGACCAACAGGGAGAATGTATTTGTGGGCCAGTCAAAGATCTGTTCCTACAAATCCTCTGGAACTCGTCCTCCAGGGAAGGAGAAAAACTCTGTTGCACATCATGACGTCAAATGCCAGGGGAAAGCCTTAACCGAATTGCACAAGAAAGGAGAGGAAAAGAGAGTTGGCGGCAACGCCCAGGCAAGTTCTATGAAATCAGAAGTGCAGAAAGGCAAAGAGCTGAGGATGGATTCTCTGGAGCCCCTTCCAAACCACAAATCCATAGCTTCAGGAAACCCCCAAAGCCGTAGCCCTGCCCAACAACATTGCTGATGCCGCCAGCATATAGAAGAGGCAAGGGATAACTGTTACAACTTTACTTTCATTTAGTCTCATTCAATCTGGCTTAAGGAAGAAATGGCATAAATTCTAAACTGGGCAACATGCCACACAAGAGAGTAGGGGTCATGGGATTGAGAGGCGGGATGAAGGAGGGGAGGGCAGGGTCTGGGGGAGGGATGCTGGAAGCACACACTTCAGCAAA
Source organism: Pseudocheirus occidentalis (assembly GCA_028646575.1). NCBI lineage: Eukaryota > Metazoa > Chordata > Mammalia > Diprotodontia > Pseudocheiridae > Pseudocheirus > Pseudocheirus occidentalis. Next base: position 319,082,921 of record CM053595.1, read on the forward strand.
GAGACAGGGACAGGGTAGAGAACAGAACAAGGAGGTGAGAGATAGGAAGGGGGGACATATGATCACTGTCACAATATGTCCACTATGAAGATGTCCTGTATAATCACACATTCACAACCTGTATTGAAGTGCTTGTCCTTCCAGTGGGGGTGAGTGACAAGGGAGGAATCAAAAGAATCTAGAATCTAAAGCTCTGCAATACCTGCAATTAGGAATTAAGATATACAGGGGCTGGGGCAGGGTACCAGAAAGTTAGAGAGCAGATCAGGGGAGGGGCTTTACAGTGGGATTGCTGTTTTGGGATTGGAGTAGGGGAAAGAAGGGGAGAAAATTTGTTATTCAAAAATCTCATGAAAATGAATGATGTAAACAAGAAAAAAAATTTTAATTATTTTAAAAAAAGGAAGAAAGAAAGAAAACAGATTTCTCTAGCGGGACCAGAAATCTTCCCATCTTTGTCTTCTCCATCAGTCCCTACATACCTGGTTTTTGTTTGTTGAAATTTTGTTTTGTTTTGTTTTGTTTTTTTGTTTTGGTTGGTTTGTTTGGTTTTGTTTTTTGTTGTTTTTGTTGTTGTTGTTTAATTTGCTGGGTAGAATCAGCAAGATTTGCTTCCACATTATATCAGGCAACCTAGTGGTTTTCCTGAATATAGAGCTATGAATTAAAACAGGAGTCTCATTTAAAGAGAAAAGTAGGAGCCCAGCCTCTGATGGTCACAGGTGTCCTAGGCACTCAAGCAAGTGGGCAAGGGCTTAAGGCTCAGGGTGGAAAAAGGAGATGGGAGTTTGGGCTTCAGCTGAAATGGAAGAGGTGGATTATCCCTCTCACAGAACAGAACTGATCAACCATTTCAGTCCACAGCCAGGGGACTGGAGTAAGCAATTGCTGACCTTGGCAGTATGCCCTCCTGGCTGCAGGGAAACTTGAAATGGGGAGGGTGCATACAGGGATCTCCCCTCCTCCTTTCTGTTTCCCTGGGTTTGTCATGGTGCAACCTAAGAAAGTCTTCCCCTCACCTTCCCTGGTCATCAGGGAGTTGGAGAATCAATCAGATGGCCATGTCAACGTAAGTTTATTTGTCTTGGTTGTACCTGTTTGTGGTTTAGCCTTGAATTTTAAAAGCAGACTTGAAGAGTATTTGTCTCTGTAAAAAACAAAACAAAAAAAGGATAAAAAATTAAAAGTATTTATTTACAAAAAATTACATATATTTGGTTTATAAAACATAATTATATATAGCATAATATTAATTATTTTCATGTTTATATATAGAGAGAGATGTGGGTGAATGCTCATAAAGATACTTTTGTGTGCATGTGTGTATGTGTATTCATATAGGTATATAAAGATATACACTTTTATCTAGTAATAGAAATAGATTTCCCCTAGGGACTGCTTTATTTTGATACTGGAAAATTTCATTTTACATTAGTGGGTGTGTGTGTGTGTGTGTGTGTGTGTGTGCCACACACACATATACATACAGGCATATATATGTATTATGTATTATATATACATACACACATGTTTATACTTATATAATTTATTTCTAGAGATAGATATACTACACACACACATGCAGTCTATGGCTCCTTTTAGCAGGGCATAGTTTCCTTGTTTATCACCTTATATATCATTTTAAACTTTCTTTGATAGCATAGTAGCAACTCTTGCATCCTTTTTTTTCCCAGTGCATAGTCAGTTTTGTTACAGTCCCTTATTAAATTATGAATGCCTCTTTTTTCATGTCTCAATTACTTATGACCAAGATATTGAGGGGTTTTGCTTTCTTTTTAAATTTCTCACTCTTTTTTTTCTAATTGCTTAATTCATTCACATTTAAAGTTATAAAAGTGAGGCTTAGTTTTTTTTCATGATTTGGCTGTTTCAATAAATTAGATTTTTTTCTTTGTTTTTGCTGTTTAGAGGGCAATTGGGGTTAAGTGATTTGCCCACAGTCTCAGGGCTAGGTTTTGTGTTAAGTGTCTGAAGCTGGATTTGAACTCAGGTTCTCCTGACTCCAAGACTGTGTTCTATTCACTGTGCCACATAGCTGCCCTATAATTTAGAATTTTTAAAATTATCTTCTTCTGTAAAGAGAGTTCTTTATCGCTTCCATTATTTGTGTTTACCTAATCTACTTTCAGGCATCCATATCTACACCAAGTCCTTCCTTCAACATTGACCTACTCCAGTGATTGTCACCCATTGCTATCATTGGAAATTTTACTTAACTTATCCCTTGCTTTTCACTTTTCTCTTTTATCTTGTTGTTTCTTCCTCTCATCTATTTCAACTATTTAATATATGTGCTCAAGTCTGCTCTTTGGTCAACAGTTCTGACATTACATTCTGCTTCCACCCTTATCTCTATGTGTACTTTTGAAAACAATACAAAATTATCTCTTTTACCTTAATATTGATTTTAATAAAATATTTATTCTCTTTTTTTCATTTTTGTAGAGGAGGTTGGAAGTAATTTGCTTGATTGCTCAAACCTTCCTTGTTTGCTATATTTGTTTAATTTTCTTTTTTTACTGTTACCTACAGAGTTGGCAAAGAGAAAAACTTATTTGTCAGTTTTTGTGTCTCAAATACTTCTTTTTGTCAGGCATAAATTTTCTTTTAGTGGTGACAAGGTTCAGTTTTGTGGGATACATCACCTTTGGTAGCCTTAAGCTCTTTGCTTTTCAAAGGATAGTATTTATTAACTTTTCTTGTTTATCAACAGTCAAATATCCTTGTGTGTTAATCGTTTCCATGGTGCATAAAGGTCTCTTTCCTGACTACTCAGAAAATGTGTTGTTTTCATGGAAATAGTCAAGTTTGGTTTGCAGCAGAGTCATTTTTGTTTATGGGACTGATTTTAGATTCTTTTACCTGGCACAAGACGTCTTGGGTCTTATATTTACTGCATTATGTTTTTTTTAGGTTTGAGGTCTTCTCCTGTTTTTCTTGGTAGTCAACAATCCTTAAATTTATAGACAGCTAATGAAGTTGGAGTCATAAATGCCTAAGTTTAAATCTGTCCTAAGACACTTCTTAGTTATATGACCCTGGAAAGGTCACTTAAAATCTCTTTGACTGTTTCAACTGTAAAATTTTGATAATAATAGCATCTGCTTTGTAGAGTTGGTGTGAAGATAATATTCATAAAAAGTGCTTCACATACTCCCCAACATATAGTATATCCTTTGTATGAGCTTATTCCACTTTTGTCCTTCCAGTTGTCTCTATATATCTTTTCCTCATGATTAGTACATATTCCATTTTATGGAGACTCTTTTGAAAAGAAATAGTGCTTTTTATTGTCTTAGATTGTACTTAATTGTCCAAACCCACTTTCTATTTTCATTTGGTGAGGTCTACCACCATGCCCTTCTTTTGCTGTTTTGCAAAATAGTTCTGCTATGCACATCATAAGTTCTGTTTTCATGACTTTTGTTTTGATTTTTGGAACATTTGGGAATACCCTGCTGCACTTCCAGGTTCTCTTGAGAATTCCCAAGGTCCCCAGTCTCCTCAATTATTGATTAATTTGTCTTTGTTTTTTTTCAATATTTATTCAGAGATGTTTGAATTCATTTAGATGATCCAGAGTCCATATTCTTGTCTGTTATTAACATTTTCCCTGTCAATTTTTTTTCTCAAAATTTTTAACTGACTTGTCTTTCTTTTGGAGTCTTTGGTCATTTCAATGATTTTTTTTGTATGTACTCTGTTATTCTTCACATCCTGACCCTGTGATTGCAATTTTCCTGAGGACTGGAACTCTCAGTCTTCTTTTATAGCGAAGCATTCACTTTTATGCAGCATCAGATTGTGCCCCTGCTATGGTTTTTGGGGGTCAGGATGTGTAGGTTTCATCTATACCCTTCCTCAACAGGCTTCGGGTGTCCCCGGCTCCTGCTTACTCCAGGAGAAACAGCTGCACAGAAAACTCAGCCAGCTGTATTTCACTCCTTTTCCCTTTACCAAGCTATATTTCCCTTTACCCAGCCATAGACTTTTCTGGCATATACATCTGTGTCACTAAGTTTCATAACATCTTCCTGGCTCCCAGCTTCCGCTTTCTCCAGGAGAAACAGCTGCACAGAAAACTCAGGGCACAGGACTTGCTTCTAGCTACATTCTCTAAACTTGGTGTGGCTGGAACTCCCTCTTCAGAACACAACACTTGCTTCTAGCTACATTCTTTAAGCTTGACATGGCTGGACTTCTTCTTCAGAACACAACACTTGCTTCTAGCTACATTCTCTAAGCTTGGTGTGGCTGGAACTCCTTCTTCAGAACACAACACTTGCTTGTAGCTACATTCTCTAAGCTTGGCATGGATGGACTTCTTCAGAACACAACACTTGCTTCTAGCTACATTCTCTAAGCTTGGCATGGCTGCAACTCCCTCTGCCCCCGGGTTTCCCTTTACCAAGCTATATTTCACTTTACCCAGCCATAGACTTTTCTGGCAAATGCGTCTGTGTCACTAAGTTTCATAACATCTTTCTCAACAGGCTTCTTGCTACTATAGCAAGGCTGTACAGCTCTTCTGACCCTTACCCTTTCTACTTTCAAGTCCTTACACGTTGAGTGTCATCTGCTACTGTTTTTGGGGATCAGGCTGTATAGGTTTCACCTATACCGTTCCTCAACAGGCTTCGGGCATACCCAGCTCCCACTTACTCCAGGAGAAACAGCTGCACAGAAAACTCAGGACTCAGGACTTGCTTCTAGATACATTCTCTAAGCCCGGCATGGTTTGATTGAGATATGGTACCTCATGGATGACAGGCTCAGTGACCTCCTGTGGGCAGACCAAGTTTCTAAATTCTCCCTTCGGGTGTTAGGAGTAACTTTCTCTCTTCCCCCAAAGGAAAAGTCAGTTTGACCAATACTTCACTACTGGATTCTGCTACCATTGAAATGATCTGCTGCTGAAATGAGAGATTCTAAACTGTCTTGTTTTACAGATTTAGTCCCAGAGAACATCATTTAAGCCAAGCACTACCATAACTTTGTGTTATATAATCTGACTGTATCTGAAGAAGTTCCTTCCTTTCCAACTGATTTAGAACATTTTTGTCCCTATTTGATTCAGTCAGTCAGTCAGTCAGTCTTACTATCTGGGCCTTCTGTGATTACATAACTTGATGTTAGGGGAGATCCTCACATTTCCATTGTCCACCCACTCCAGTTAACATCTGCGGCCATCAGCCAAATGTGTGGCATTTTTGTTTGTTTGTTTTTAGCAAAGCAGATGTTCCAAAATCCCAGATGGATTCTGGATAGATTGACTTATTTTGATTTGGGGCACTTCAAGTTTTGTCCTTTTCTAAAGAGTCTCAGAAACAGTACACAAGTAGAAGTTCACAAGCAATCAGGAAATAAAACTTCCTCTTTTTAATTCCAGTGATAAACTACTCTAGTAACTTTCCCAAGGAAAATTCATGGACAGTGTGGTCCATGGGGTCATGAAGAGTCAGGCATGAATGAATGGTGCTCCTCTGAACTAACTTTCAAGATTTTGATCACTGTTATACTATGTTAGTGGATACATACATGCACACACATATATACACATACATATATGAACTTGTGTTTTTTTTCTTTAGAGGAAGACTGATGGTCCTGAGTTAAAATCTAGCCTCAGACACTTATTATCTGTGTGACTTTGGGCAGGTCACTTAACATTGTTTGACTTATTTTCGTTATCTGTCAAGTTAGTTGAAGAAAGAAATGTCTAACTACTCTATTGTCTTTGTCAAGAAAACCCCAAATAGGGTCACAAAGTGTCAAACACCACTGAAATTATTGAACATCACATAATTCTAAACACAGGAGCATACAATTTACCAAACAGATGGCATTTTACAAAATCCTCATAGGCTGCTGTTCATCTTGGTGCTTTCACAGACTCTCCTCAAAATAAAACAGTAAAGCAAAAGAGAATTAATTATCTTATCTCAAAAAGAAAGCTCAGTCTCTATAGAACCCATAGACGATGTGGAACTCTCCCCACATGATCCAGAGACCTGAGGTCTACTAGAAGCCTGATCCTCCACTCTCAGTAAAAGTAAAAGAAATATGATTCTCTGGGAAAACCCTTCCATTATTCCATTTAGCATGAAGAGTAATTCAATTAATCTGCAGAAAACATTTCTAGGTGTCTCTTTGATGCATCCATAAAGCACACCCAGAATTTCTTTCTTACTCCAGACAGAAAATGATAGATTTAATTGTTTAGTAGTCATCTAGTACAGTGACCCACCCATTTTACAGATGAGATCACTGAAACACCAAAAAATTAAATGACATGTCCAGGGTTACAAAGCTTGTGTATTAGGCAGAACTAGAATTAAAGTCATCCTGACTCAAAGACCAGTGCCCCATTCACTAAAATTTGCTGCCTTTCATGTGAAATTTCTCTGGGTTCTGTCACCATAGGCTATGTGATTTTTTCCCCAAAAAACACTTGCTAATTCAAAGGTTACTCCAAGTAGAAATAAATCACAAATCACTAGTATAGGGAAGCTAACTTTAGAGGAAAAATGAACATAAGAAATTCACCAAAAAGGTATGAGTTTCCCAAAAGAAAATTAAGCACTTAGAATTGGACAAATCTAACGTCATAGGTAAGGAGCTCAGAATATCTATCCTATACTCATGTATTAATGAGGCATATACTATAAGTCTGCTTAAAAGTTGAGAAAGAAGAGACGCTCAAGGCTTCCACTAGAATCCTGAGGAAATGAAGGTTGTGATCCTTTTGGGACCAGTCAACGCTAGTGTGAATTTTCAAAAGAGAGGCTTCATCTAAGACAATTTAGTGGCCCTTTACATTTTAACTGACTCACTAGACTGACTAGAGACTTGAACATTCTGATTCCTTTTTTTTCTTTTTCAAGACAAAATCTCTTTTGAGACAAATATTTATTTTTAAATATTCATCACTAATATCTGATATATTAATGTAACTTTCTGAGTATGACTCTACAAGAAAAAGTATTCTTAGCTTGTGGGCCATATAAAAATAGTAGTGGGACAGATTTTGTCACTGTTTGGCAAACCCTGGATAAGACCCTCATTTAAGTTAAGATGAGGTGCCTGAGGCTATAGAATGGAGAATCGCTTGGATTTTGTTTGTTTGTTTTATTAATGTATTTTAAGGTTAAATGTTAAAACTTAAATACACAATAAGAAAAGATAAATCATTGCCACGTGTGCACAAGAATGTAAGGTGATTCAAAATATACAGCAATAAATTTCCACTTTGAGGAATCCTACATAATAAACACTCCACATTGTGTTCAGAGCTGTCTCTTTTCTTCCTTGTAAATTCTCTTTTGATCTCTCCTGTGCATTTTTTACTTCATTCTTTTCTTTTACCCCTTCTCACCCCCCCAAGAAGGCTACAATTAAGTATACACATCCACGTATATATGTATGTGTGTACATATATATGTATGTGCATATGTATGCACATATGTTTACATACAAATACACAAATGTATACATGTGGATATGCTTAGATATGTATAACCATACACACATATACACACGTATTAATATGCATCTAATGCATGATTGTAGTATACTTGTCTGCCCTCTGTGGCTCTGAGAGTGGATAAAATCTTCCTTGATAGCTCCAAGTCTTTCCATAGTTTTTAAGTGCATCACCTCATCATTTCCTACACCACAGAAATATTCCAACCATATAATGTCTAGTTATTTTTAATATTCTAAAATAATGTTTTTTAATATGGCTAACACATACTGTAGTTTCCCCTATTTGTTCTATTTTGGTAAAACCTATTTTAGCTTTAACTTTCTCTGATATCTTCATTGCTACTCGTGCCTTTTTCCTAATAGATTCTAGTCCTGATTTTATTTCCTGTTTGTGTGTGTCTGTTACTTCTTATCCTTTCCATATCCTCTAATTTTCTTCTACCTGTTACTTTGCCCCCTTATTACTTAACCTACCCCCTACAATGATGCCTCTCTTTTCCTTTCCCCACTACTTTTTCCCTCATCCTCTTGATTCTATCTGAATTGAGAAGACTTTTAATGCCTTCTAAATTTACACCATTACCATTAACCTAGACATTCTTCTATACCACTTTTATTCTATGCCCTATCCCTCTTATTTAAAGATCCCTTCCATATTCTCCCCATCCTAAAATTCCTCCATTATCATCTTCCCATTCTGTCTATCCTTAGTCTTTTATTTCTTTCTGAATTTAGAATGCTTTTATGTTTATATAAATATATATATACATATTCATATATATGTTTGTTTATGTATGTATGTATGTATGTATATATTCTTACCTCTTTAACCCATTTCCAAAGTGAGCAGGGTTCAAGAAAAATCAGCAATATTCCCCCATCCAATTCTTCTATGTTAGCTCTTTTTTTAACTTTTCTTTTTTTATTATTTTTAATATTTTTTAATTTGTTTTCCTGTTTACAACATTAATTTTCATGAGATTTTTTTAATTACAAATTTTCTCCCCATCTTTCCCCTGCACCAACCCTAAAACAGCAATCCACTGTATAGCCCTTCCACTGATCTGCTCTCTTACTTTCTGGACGGGGAGGGAGGTTCTGCCTACCCCAGTCCCTGTATATCTTAATTCCTAGTTGTAGGTATTGCAGAGCTTTAAATTCTAGATTCTTTGGATTCCTCCCTTGTCACCCATGCTATCTGGAAGGACAATCAATTCAATATAGGCTGTTGATGTGTGATTTTACAGGACATCTTCGTAGTGGATCTATTGTGACAGTGATCATATATCCCTCCTTCCTATCCTTCCCCCTTTTGTTCTATTCTCTACCCTGTCCCTGTCACTTTCCTGAAGTGTGTGCTTCTAGCATCCCTACCCCAGACCCTGCCATCCCCTCCATCACCCCCCTCTCATCCCCATGCCCCCTACTCTCCTGTGTCATATGATGCACAGTTTGGAGTTCATGCCATTTCTTCCCTAAGCCAAATTCAATGATAGTAATTCAAAGCAAAGTTGTGACAGTTATCCCTTGCCTCTTCTATATGGGAAGATTGACCCCATTTTGTCTCTCCCTGTCTCCTCTCATTTTGGTTCTCTGGTCCTGTTCCACCTTAGAATTTTGCCTTTTAAAGTATCTTCCCTTCATATTCAATTGATCCTATAACCTCTATATACACACATGATCAGATATGTATTCAAACACATGTATAGCCTCCTATTTAGACATATGTATAAGTATACTTATATATACATTTGTATTCCTTTCCCCTATACTCATACTAAGAAAAGTTTCATAAGTTACTATTATCATTTTTCCATATTAGCATGTAAATAATTCAAATTTCATAAGTTCCTTATAATTTCTTTCCCATGTTTACCTTCTCATGCTTCTTGTGTTTGATTGTCAAAATTTCTTTTCAGTTCTGGTTTTTTCAGCAAGAATGCTTGAAAGTCCTCCAGCTCATTAAATGACCTTTTTTTCCCCAGGAATAATATGCTCAATTTTGCTGGGTAGTTGATTTTTCATTTTAATCCCAGCTCCCTTAATCTTTGAAATATCATATTCTAGGCGCTTCAGTCCCTCAGTATAGAAGCTGCCAGATCCTGGGTTGTCCTAATTGTGCTTCCACAGTATTCACATTGTTTCCTCTTGGAAGCCTGTAATATTTTCTCCTTTAAATGGGTATTCTGGAACCTGGCAATAACATTTCTAGGAGCTTTCTTTTGGGGATATTTTTGAAGAGGTGGTTGGTGAATTCTTTCAAGTTCTATTTTGACCTCTGCTTCTAAAACATCAGGGCAATTTTCTTTGAGGATTTCTTGAAGGATGCTTACCAAGTTCTTTTTCTCATCATGGGTTTCACGTGGAGCAATAATTTTCAGATTGTCTCTCCTGGATCTATTTTCCAGGTCAGTGTTTTTTTCAAGGAGATATTTGGTACTGCTTACTATTTTTTTCATATCTTTGTAACTGTTTAATAGTATCTTGGTTTCTCATAAAGTCGTTAGCTTCCACTTGCTCCACTCTAATTCTGAAGGAATTATTCTCTTCAGAATGCTTTTGAGATTCTTCTTCCATCTGGGAAATTCAACTTTTTAAGGCATTCTTCTCCTCATTGGCTTTCTGGGCTTCTTTTGCCAT
>CM053595.1:319101373-319145578 GCA_028646575.1 Pseudocheirus occidentalis
TATGTAAGGAGAGAACCAGGAGGACCTTGAGCCCTTTTTCTCAGACACCACCTGGAGATGGCACCTTTTCCTGAGATCCTGCTTCTACAGCTTCTACTGAGAACTTCCAAGGACCAGGCTGAGAAACTGTCATGAGTCTGAGAGGGATCCCTGCTTGAGGTTCAACCCTGCTGGTTTCAAAGCCATACTATTTGTCTCTTTGTATCTACATTTCTATATTCAATGAAAAAGAGAACATGAGGATTATCTATGTAATCCTGCATCTATATTACAATTTCTGGCATTCCTTTTAAAAACTGTGTAAGAAATTCATCATATCCAATTCACAGTTGCTCTTTTTGTCTGTTTTTTTCTTCTGATCTTCTCTCTATTTTTTCTGTTCATTGTTAAATGACATTATGACTTCACCTTATTTGCTTGTCATTTCTGCTACTATTCTCCCTCTTAAATATAGTCCCATTTAAAAAAAATAATGAAACAAATCCATGGAGTCAAGTAAAGGAAATTCACAAATTACCACATCCAAAAATATGTTTCAACATGCCCCTGGAGTCTCTAACTTGTTTTTCAAGAAATGGGTAGCATGTTTCATCAATTCTCCTATAGATCCCTAGGTCCTGACAGCATTAAATTGACTTCCTTAGGACTTCCATATTGTTTGACTTATTTTACAATGTTGTAGTTATTGAGTCTGGTGTCCTTTTGGTCCTGCTGCCTTCCTTCTCCCTCACTTCACATAAACCTTTCCATGTTTCTCTGATGACTTCATCCATTTAGTAATTTCCTATGGCACAATAATAATTGGTTACATTCATAAACAACAGTTTGTCCAACAATTCCTTAGTTGATGAACACCTACTTTGTTTACATTTCTTTTTAACAGCAAAAAAATCTTCCATAGTATTTTTTTGTATAAATTCCTTGCCTCATCGTTTTTTATTTGGAATATAGTAGTAATACTATGCCAGTCACAATGTAATGATTTTCATTAATCTTCCAAATTGCTTTTTGGATTGGTGAGGTCCTATCATAGCTTCAGAAGCAGAACATTAATGTGTGTGTCTTCCTATATCCTTTCCAGAAACTGTTTCCTGTTTTTGTCCATCTTTGCCAATATTGTGGATATAAAGTGGTACCTCAGAGCTGTTGTTTTTTATTTTAATTTTCATTTCTATAATTATTAACTATTTGGGACATTTACAAATTATTTCTTAATTCTCAAGACTGATGACCTTTTTTGGTAGTTAATGCCCATTTTTATTGGTCGTTCTGTAGAATTTAATAAACTACCCTCGCCTTGTTGGTAATATCTCTTCTCTGGGCTTTCGTGATGAAACTCTCTGGGATCTCATCCTATAACTGTAATCATTCCTAGTCAGTTTGCTTTGCTGGTCCATTATCCATATTGTTTCATTTACATGCAAATATTACCCAAGTCTCTTCTTTGGTCAATTTTTTCTTTTCTTGAGACCTTGTCTCATCCATTTCCATGGATTCAATCATCATGTTTACTCACATAACTCTTAAATTTGTTTCCTTCATTTTCATCATCAACTGTCTACTAGATATTCCAAATAAGATACATAATGACCACAAGAACTGGCATGGCCAAAATTATCTTTGGCCCCAACCCAACCCTCTTCAGAACTTCTTTTATTTCAGTTTCTCAAGTTCATAACTGGGATTATACTTTATCATGCTCTCTGAACCCATATATTCATTCAGTTGTCAAACCTTGCTACTTCTACCTTCATAATATCTCTTGCATCTGACACCTGCTCAGTCCTTACCCAGCTGCCATTTTGGGTCAAGTACACATTTTCTTTAGCTTAGATTATTGCAATTACTACCTAACTGATTTCCCTCCTTCATGTATCTTTCCATTCCAATCAACATTGCGAACAGATGTCAAAATGATTTTTAAGCATGACTCTGAACATGCTAGTCCTATGCTTGGTATATTCCATTGATGCAATATTACCTTTAGGATAAAATAGAAACTCCTCTCTTTGGAATTAAAGTTTCCTCATCATTTAACCCCAACCTACATTTCCAGGTACTTTATACATGACTCCCATACTTGGTCTTTATAGTTCTTTTGTCTTAAAGAGTTAAGCATTCTTGATGTCCTCACACATGGCACAATAGTTCCTATCTCTGTGACTTCATCCTGACTCTCTCCATGACTGAAATCCATTCTTTCCTCACTTTTACCTTTTTTATCACTTTTTTTTTTCAAGAAGCACACAATAGCCATCTTCTGAATGGAAATGTTACTCTTTCTCCTCCTAACTGCTTATGCCTTCTTCCCTCTCAAAATCCCTGATTCCCCCAGGAACTTTCACAAGAAATTTACATCATCCTGAAGAAACAGCAATATATTAATTGACTTGTCCAAAGTCATGTAGCCACTATTTCAAAAGCAGGATGTGAATCTAGGACTTCTTGGCTCCAAAATCAGCTGTCTATTTGCTAAGAAACAGTGTCTAAGGAAAGCAAATTGACTTGGCTGACTATAGACCCCACAAAACAGTCTTCTTAATATTGTGACAACATCAGCCATGTGTTCTGCAAGCTGTGATGGAGCCACAGATGGTCCTGATGAACAAGAACCTTTATAGGCCAACAACTAATCAAAACCAAGAGGAATGGTCTGATGAAAGGAACAGTTAACCTGAATGAAAGCAAAAGAAGTCATTGTATTTTTGTGGAGATAGTGGCTGTACTGCCATACAGCAGATTTTAAAATCATGGAATGATGAATTTAAAAAGGACTTGTAGAGCTCCTAATCCAAAACTTACCTAACTGTGAGTCTTTTCTGCAACATTATTGACAAAAGGCCATAAGATTTCTACTTGAAGACCTCAAAGGAAAGGAAGTACCACTTATCTGAGCAATGCCTTCTACTTTGAAGCAGTTCCTTGTTAGGAGTCTGGTTGTTTGGTAACTTGACTACAGGAATGTGGGCCAGACAATGAGCTAGGTGGCACACTGGGTAGGGTGCTTGCCCTGGAGACAAGAGGACCTGAGCTCAAATGTGATCTCTGATACTTACTAGCTATGTGGCCTTAGGCATGTCACTCAACACTGTTTACCTTAGTTTTATCATCTATAAAATGAGATGGAGAAGAAAAGGATTAACTATTCCAGTATCTTTGCCATGGAAAGAAGGGTTAGGAAGGCTGAGACAAGTTTAAGTACTTGTTAAGTTAAGTACTTAAACAAATGCACAAGAACAACAACTTTACAACTCAGCCCCACCCACACTTCTTCTGTTTTCTGACACTGAAGGCAGCAAAGGTAACCTCATTTCCTACAGGCAGCCTTTAAACATCTTGAAAGCAACACCATATACCTCACTTTCAAGATGAGGAAACTCAACTCCAGTCTTGACTCACTCAATAGTACACAGCTTGTAAGAACACAAAAACAGGTAAAATCCAAGTTTTCTCATGTTAAAATCACAGAACTTTTCCCCAATCCCCAATGTTGGCTGTTTTTATCATGATGATCATCTATTTCTTAAACCTAAAGCCTAAGAAGTGCCACAGGTTCATGTATCATCACCTAGCTCATGGAACATAGCCTATCACCCTGGCAACTCTGCCATGCCATGAAGCTTCTGGGAGGCTGCAATGAGTAGTATGAACATCTTTAGAGCCATCAATCACACCCTAATAGTAGTAAACAGCCTTCATATCATGCTTCATGTTTTCAGTGCACATTACCTGCATTATTTCACTTGAGATTCCCAACCACCTTTTGTGCTAAGTACCAGAGATAATATAAATCCCATTTTACAGATGAAGAAACTAAAGTTCGTAGGCATTAAGTGACCTTTCCAAGGTCTCAGAGTAAGTATATGTCAGATGTAGGATTTGAACCAACATCTTTCCCTTTGTGTGAGGAATTATGTAGGCTAGAATTTTATACTTTACTAAGAAACAGGTTGACTTTGATTACTATCATGTTTTGTATACAGATCAAAGGAATTACGTGCCAGTAGTACTTTACAAGTCACCTAGCCCTTTAAGTTTATAGATAAGGGAAAGGAGGCTCAAAAAAGCCAACTAATTTGTCTAAGGTAATGTAACTTATGTGAACCAAGAATCTGGAGGGAATCCGGGTACATTGATAAAAGCTGTGATCTTTCCATTATGTTAGAGCTGCACAAAATAGGTGCTTGATAAATAAATGACAATTGAAATTCATTGTAATATATGTAATAGATGTAACACATGCCACATGGACTATAGACTATGTGGCCCCACTGTCACCTAGATGCCTGCAATTGTGGTGAATTACTTAGTGGGGAATAATAGAAATGAGTATTATCTATGGAGGAAGTAGGGAGGCAATCAGGAATGTGTGGTTAAAGGGCCTTGAATAGAGATCAAGGTAAATGGAACTTTTGTTTGTTTTTGGACCCTGGGGTAACTCAGATGCTGAGATGTTCCTGGAGGCTTTCCCATGGAAGGGAGTCTTGGAAGGCCTGGAGAAAGTGAGAGGTGTCCCTTAATTGCCCTATTTAAAGTTGGAATCTCAAAGCCTAAATTTAAGTAATCTCTCTACTTCCCTTTCCAGTCTGGAAGGAGGCAGCCTTGACACAAGCTGTTTTAGGAAGAGGAGGTCCATTCATTTGGCCAGGAGACTATATGTGAATCTGCAACTTCAAGAAGACATCTAGCCACCAGTTCTCCTGGAATGATCCTTTCCAGATCCTACTGACCAGACATATTGCCATCAAGGCTGTTGAGCGAACAACCTGGATACATCACTCCCAAGTGAAGCATGCTGTCATTGGCTGAGCCACAGGACCAAACAACCCCTGATCAACCCTTGGGACCAATTATTCTGAAAAAGGATCCTGAAACCAAGCAGTGCTTTTTTGTCACTGGATTATTTGACTCTGATAAACAGAAACTTTATCCCTTATATGTTCTCTGTCTTGCTTTTGCTATCTATGTATGCTTTATATTTTGCCCTGCAGTTTTGGTTTGGGGCCATTGGAGAGTCCAATACTTCTATGTTTCTGATCTGACATGTCAGTGATGCATTTAATTGGAATAATTGCTGGATATGTGTACATGGCTCTTTGTCATTGGAGGAATGAATGCCCCTAGTTGCGGGCTCACATGCAAGACATGTGTGATTATTCTTTTACAATCAATAATGTTAACTTAATTATGGTACCACATTGTACTTTCATGGGCTGGATGAAGGAGTCCTCTCACTCATTCATTTTTAATTGGAAAAAAATCACTAACCTTTCACATTTCTCACCTCCCTTAACCTTATAACCTGTGTCAGGTCACCAACTCAGCACTCTGAGGCTGGACAAGGAGGCCTCTGATAAGATGTAATTATTCACTGTCCCTAAGGCAGAATGTGAATATTCAGGAAGGAAAGGGCCTTATAGAGACATGCTTAAGCCTGGGGGATGGGCACACACAGGTTGGGTTTGAAGAGCCCCACAGCTGTTTTATTTTCTGGGCAACCAAAAGGCTTATTAATGATTCCTCTCAAATTGGACACCTAGATGTGGTTTAGGACCAATGCCTTTTGCCCTATGAACCACACCTACCCTGCCCCTTAACATGCACTTGGGAAGTGACTAGAATGCCATAAAAGGATCTGTTATACTTCCCCCTTTTAGTAAGCAATACTGAATGTGGTTTTTTTTTCCATCATACTGCCCATGGGACACAGCCTGACCATCCTGAATAAAATTAATACATTTTCCTAAGTATTTGTTAATAAAATCATAAGCACAGTAGAAGATGCAAATACCAGAATCTATGTGCTTAGGGCTGTAACTTTACCAAACAGGTGAGTTTTTAATTTCCTCTTGGCAGACAGGGGAGAAGTATGTACTTAGTAAGGCAGAAATGCTGTACGTGGGTTCCTGACAACTATGATGACATCCAAGCCCATACAACCTCAATTTGAAGTGTCTGAAACCAGTTTCAGTTGGAGGGAAGGGAACCCTAGTCCTTATGTTAGTGACTAACCTCTTGGCTGCCAGAACTATCTGTTTGTGGGATTTCTCTTGTGTGAATTTATAGAAACTGTGCCACTTGTATTTACAGTGTCTCTCTTGGTACAAGAAAGTAATTCCCAAGTCAATTCCCAGCTTCCACACAGGAGAGATTAATATGATGAAGTTGTGAGTAGAGGTGCAATAAAAATCCAATTGTACCATACTGCACCATAACTCTGGTTAGCACCAAATGGGGGAAATGTCGAATGATTGTGTAGAATTTAGTCCCTACCACCAAGTTAATATATTATGCCCCATTCTCCTTTAACAAGTGTTAAAATGTCTCTAACATGTCTTCTTATAAAAGGAATTTCACAGGAGTGCACAGCATCAGCACTCTCATAAGAGGGATTGCTATCAGAATGTGATCTTGGTTCTCTTTTTATAAATGATTTTGTAAATCTGTACCTATCTGCATTGTAAACTCAGCTCTGATACAACACCATCCTATCCTCTTTTAGAAATGTGAATTTATCAGAATTGTCTTCCCTGATTACAAAAACTTCTCTTTAAAAACAATTTTGGGGTTGATCTGGGGACATGGCCCATACAACTCTGTATGCCTTGAATACATAAGAAGCTTTTTTTGGCCTCACTTTCTTGAGCTTGTTTGATTTATTAGGGTGAAGTTCTGAGCAAGATTTTTCTTCCAAGGTCAATCCCAACCAAAAGCACTACATGTTCCAACTTCAGCCATGTTTGCAAACACTCAGAGGCTCTGTAGGAATTGAAACTTTGCTTAAACCATAAATGAATGCTTTTTTGGGGAAAAATGATTATGTAACAGCAACCAGTTTGGCAGATACTTAGCCCTTAGTTACCCAGGGCTAAGTATGGAAGGTGTGAGCTCAGTATGGAAGGTGTAAGCTCTGTCCCCTCACCCCCATCCCCCTGTTGATAGGGTGTGAACTCCGCTGCTGACATGGAAGAAGGCAATTGGCTGAGACAGGAGGCCAGTGTGTGTATATAAAGAAGAATTATAGAGACAGAGAGACAGAATTGGAATGTTGCTCCTGGTAAAGGAAGAATCTAAAGTTACGATGGGGGGGAGAGAGAGGGAAGGAGAGACAGAGAGAGTTTTCTCCCAGCATCTGGAAGCTGACTGAAAACTGAGATGGAATTTTCCTGAGACCAGAATCTGGTAAAGACCACCTAGAAGGCTGAGAGGGCTTGCCTGGAAAGCCATCTGGAAAGCCAATATTCTTTCTGGGCCCTAGGGCCAGCTGAACTGCTGAAGGACTGAAGAAGCATGACCAGGATAAGACTTTATTTGTTCATGGCCTGGCTGATCTTTGAGTTCCAGGCAAGAGATGTGGTGAAGGGTTTGAGATATGCTGGTCTCTGTGAACTTCAGTGTGTGCCAGAGACTGCCCTGAGGACTGGACCAGGAGCTGGGAGCTGTCTACTTCTGAGGACTGGATGGGAACCTGGCAGCTGTCTGCTTATGAATCCAGGTGACTGTTTGTTGGATTCAGGAGGGAGCTGCAACCATGGAAGCAGATCTAGGGAACCAGAGAAACCACTGAGAGTCAAGATGAAAAAAGGCCTCCCCTTGGATGAAATTGACGTTTGCTTGACAATGAGGAGTAGAGGGTTTCTGTGATTTTCTAATGACTGTATTAGTGATTAATGGTAGTTGGTAACCACAAATCTAGATTAGTGACTGAATAAGTTAATGGTTGCCCCATGAGGGGAAGTTTGATTATTGTATTGTGAATTGATTGAATGATTAAGTATTGATTACTGTATTATGAATTGATTGAAAACTTTGTTCTAAATATTGTGGCCACTGTAGTGAAAACTGTGTGGCCATTCCAATGTTAAGCTGTTATGAACACTATATTATGATTTTCTGTGATAAGATGTAGTGTTGTGAATATGATGTTGTGATACATATAATCAATGTTTGCCTTGATTTGTAATGGAATAAACAGAGTATTCGTTATACTGCTTATTCTGAACCTTAAAAGCTGTTCACAGTAGCATTCTTTTGGGAATCTGCTGGTGCTTGGCTTTACAGATTATTTATGGGTAAAACTACTAAGTGGTGGGTTAATTTTTTAAAAATTCTAAAACTCCTGGAAGAGCTTCTAAAAATGTGAGAGAGAAGTGATCAGCCACATTCCAATTACATCTTAGGACAGGAGAGAGAAGTTTATCCTATCCTAGGACACTGCAGAAGTAACTACCATCACTCTCTGGAAGGCCATGAAGGAATTTCATGAGGCCAATTATAAACATCTGTTCATGGACCTTCTTAACAATTACTAAATACACTGACTAGAGTGCTGAATCTGGATTCAGGAAGAGGAGTTCAAATAGTGCTTTAAGCACTTACCATTTGCATGACTGTAATGTTGAGGGAATTTGAAGATCTTCCCTGTTGATTAATAGACACATAGAGCCCTGGCCCAGAAGTAATCAGGCTCTGGGCAACAGGAAATTTCCAATTAAGTGCTGAGGCATGAAGATTTTTCAAGCTCCATGGCACTCAATGAAAAGTCAAGTCTTTGTTATATATTCTGAAAGGTTAGTATTTACTTTGAAGGTTTGCTCATGAGAAGGACCTTTTGCTTTCCTGGTCAAGACTCTGAGTAGCTTTATGTTCAGAGCCTCCCAACTGCTAAGATGTCTATGTTCCCTTGATCCAGTGATGTATGTAAAATGTACAGCATATTGCTATGTTCAGACAGGTGAAGCCCTGTCTAATTTCTGTTTGTATTTTCTCTGCTTGTATTTTTTCTGCTTATATTTTCAAAGTTCAGGGTACTGATCTTTCCATGAAAAAAAAATGAATATCATTAAAAGTAACATTGTTAACTCCTTTCTGAGAGTCTTTCCTTCAAAAGCAGGTCAAAGAACCTGTGCTAGCAGGTCATCCTGTGTGCTGGGGTGCTTGCTGTAACAATGACCCTTTGCAAATCATGTGACTTCCATAGATTTGTTTTCTCATTTGTAAATAAGGAATGCAAAATAACCCCTGACCCACAGTGTACCTGTGAAGCCCAACTAATCCTAGCACCTGGATGAATCCCCCCTTCATTTGAGTGCCTTCCCTCCATTGTTTCCTGTTGATTATTTCTCAGGTATGTAGCTTTGTATATATCTATTTGTATTGTGTCTCCCCTTATACATTGTAAGCTCCTTGAAGGCAAAGACTGTCTTTTGTCTCTTTTTGTATCTCCAGGTCTTAGCATGTTGCCTGAAATGCCATAGGCCCTTAATGTTTATTGAATTTGACTAAATGAAAATAAGAAATTTTTTAAATAGAGTGCTTACATATATTAAACTACTATCACAGTGTTAGCTATTATTATTATTCCCAGATCATGGACATAATAGGTCCTTAAGAGATATCTCAGAAAAGAAAAAAAAAACATATTTCTCGCATGATTGACTAAAGCTCTTATAGGGATATGGTAACACATCCATCTGTCCTTTTAAACAACAACTCCAAAGAAGGAAATAGAGAAGATGGGAGGTTTTGATAGGACTTGGAATGTTCTCATTCCCACAGAGGTCTTTGTTTCCATGTGGCCCAGTAGGATTTTTTTGTGTGTTTGTTTTTTGTATTCTGGGGTCCTAACAAAGCACTTGGTAAATATTAAGTGCTTAATAAATGCTTTTTGATTATTTGGTTGATTGATTGATTGTTTGATCTTACATGATTATGAAAACTTTCCTGCCCCTGATAGTTGGCAAAGTGATCTTCCTAAAGAAAAAAATTGTATCTCTATGATTGTGTACCTAATTATAACACAGGAATACACAAATACACGCATATGTTAATTATTCAATATTTAGTAAGTGCCTACTATGTCCTAGGTGCTGTGGTAAGCAATGGACAAACAAAAAGAGACTCTATATGTGTGTGTGGAAAAAGAATCTCAAAAGCTTTCTGAAGTGAATAATTCCTTCAAAATTAGATTGGAGGAAATGGAAGAAAATGACTTTATGAAAAATCAAGATACTATAAAACAGATCCGAACAAATGGAAAAATAGAAGGCAATGTGAAATGTCTCTTTAGAAAAACCACTGACCTAGAAAATAGATCCAGGAGAGATAATTTAAAAACTATTGGACTACCTGAAAGCCATGATCATAAAAAGAGCCTAGACACCATCTTTCAAGAAATTATAAAGCAAAATTGCCCTGATATTCTAGAACAAGAGTGCAAAATAGACATTAAAAAAATTCACCAATCAATCACGTCTTGAAAAATATCCCCAAAAGAATACTCCCAGGAATGTTATAGACAAATTCCAGAGTTTACAGGTCAAGGAGAAAATACTACAAGCAGCCAGGAAGAAACAATTTGAGTGTTATGGAAACACAATCAGGATAACAAGATAACAAACAGGATAACAATCAGGATAACAAGACGCAGCAGATCCTACATTAAGGGACTAAAGGGCTTGGAATATGATATTCTGGAAATCAAAGGAGCTAGAATTAACATCAAGAATCACCTACTCAGCAAACCTGAGTATAATGCTTCAGGGGAAAATATGGTCATTCAGTGAAATAGAGGATTTTCAAACATTCTTGATGAAAAAAACACAACTGAACAGAAAATTTGAATTTCAAATACAAGAAGAAAGAAAAGCATGAGAAGGTAAACTGAGAAAAGAAATAAGAAGGAACTTAACTAAAGTTGAACTATTTGCTTTCCTATATGGAAAACTGATAAGTGTAATTCATAAGTCTTTTCTCAGTATGAGGACAGTTGAAGGGAATACATATATATATATATATATATATATATATATATATATATATATATATATATACATATATATGTGTGTGTGTGTGTGTCTTTGTGTGTGTCTGTGTGTCTATGTGTCTGTGTGTGTGTCTGTGTGTACATGTATGTATGTATAAGTATACAAATGTATGTATACATACACATATAAGTATATATAGGAGGGTGTAGGTATGTATAAATATATGTGAGAGTGTGCATATGTATGTATATGTATACACAGAGGGCACAGGATAAGTTGAATAAGAAGGGATGATATCTAAAAAATAATATTAAGATATGAGAGAGGAATATATAGGGAGAAGGAGTAAGGGAGAGACAGATCAAGTAAAACTGTTACAATGGAGGGGAAGAACAGGAAGGTGAAAGGGAATGGGACAACCTTACTCTCATTGAATTTGGCTTAAGGAGGGAATAATATACACACTCAACTGGGTATATTACCCTACAGGAAAGTAGGGGGAAGGTGATAAGTGAGGGGATGATAGAACAGAAGGAAGAATGGGGGAGGGTACTTAGAAACAAACACTTTTGAAAAGGATGGTGTCAAAGGAGAAAATAAAATAAGTGGGGGGCAGGATAGGATGGAGGGAAATATAGTTAGATTTTTACAGTATAACTACTGTGGAAATGATTTGCATAATTATACATATACAACCTATATTGAAGTGCTTATATTCCCAGTAGGGTGGGGGAGGAGGAAAGAAGGGGAAAAAATCTGAAACTCAATTTTAAAAATGTGTATAATTCTTTTTAGTATGCAACTAGGAAATAAAATATACAGGCACCAGGGTATAGAAATCCATCTTGCCCTACTAGAAAGTTGAGGGGGGTGGGGTGAGGGAGGATGTAATGGAGAACAGTTTGGGGGAAGTGATATTCAATTGGCTTGCTATCTTGGGGTGGGGGTAGGGGAAAGATGGGGAGAAAAATTTGTTACTCAAAATCTTGTGGAAATGAACATTGAAAACTAAAAATGAATTAATTGAAAAAAAAGAATTCACAAGAAAAAAGTATATCTGAATAGAGAATATATATTTGTTTCAAAAGTCTTTATTGTTTTTTATGAATTTTTTTTGAAGAAATGTCACTATATAACTTGCTCTTAAGAACGGAAAAAATTGTCACTAAATCATGAATCCTAACATTAAAAGAGAGAGAGAGAGAGAGAGAGAGAGAGAGAGAGAGAGAGAGAGAGAGAATGACGATGATGATGATGATGATGATGATGATGATGGTAAAATTGAGAGGCCTTGACAATAGCTTGAATAGAGAGACTGAGAGATGATGATGATGAGTCCAAGATAACTCCAGGTTTGAGAGTCTGGGGGAATAGGAAGACGTTGGTGGCCTTGACAGCAGGAGGGAATATGAGAGTGGCAGGATTTAGGGGAAAACATAATGAGTCTTGTTTTGCCATGGTAAATTTAAGAGGTCTTTTGACTATTCAATTTTGGATGTCTGAAAGGCAGTAGGATATGTAAGATTGGAAGTCAGAAGAGTGATTGGGGCAGGAGAGGCAGATTCGAGAGTCATTACCATACAGAAGGTCATCACATCCATATGACCTGATGTCACTGAGCAGAGTAATATAGAGGGGAAAGAGAAGACTTAGAATAGAACCCCGAGGGGCTTGTATGATTAGAGACCATGATCTGGATGAAGCTGCAGCAACTAAGATTGAGGAGTGGTCAGATAGTAAGAAGAGAACCAAGAGATAGTATTGTCCTTAAAACTTACAGAGAAAGGAGAATTCAGGCAGAGAACAGGATCAAGGGTGCGAAAGACTTCTGACAGGCCAAGAAGGAAGATGATTAAGGAAAAGTCATTGGATTTTACAACTAAGAAATCATGGATAATTTTGGAGAGTAGATCTTTGGTGGGATGATGACATCGGAAGCCAGATTGTAAGAGGTTAAGAGGAGAGTGAGAGGAAAGGAATTTGGTGTACATCTTGTAGATGGCCTTTTTTGGAGTTTAGCTACAAAGGAAAAGAGAAATAACCAAGAATATAGTTAGTGTGAATGTAAAGATAAAGTAAGACTTTTTTTCAGAATGAGAGAGATACAGGTATGTTAGTAGACAGTAGGGAATGAGCCAGTAGAGATGGAGACAGTGAAAGTAAGTGAGAGTAGGAATGGCACAGAGGTCAATTTGTTGGAGTGGATTGGGTAAAATGGGTGGAATGGGATCATTTAGAGAAATACAAGTCTTTGTGAGGGAGGATACGGTGTCAGAGGCATCTGAATGATAGAAGATGAGAGAGGAAAAAGGAGGGAATTCATAGCAAATTGATTCATTTTATTCTTTTAAAAAAATGTAGCAATGTTCTTAGCTGAAAGGGTGGGAAAAGGGGAAGCCATGGGAAGTTTAAAGATTAATGACAAGTTTTGTAAAAGACAATGTGGAGAGTGAGATAGTGATTAACAAGGCAGATATGTACACATGCACACGTGCGCGTGCGTGCACACACACACAATTAGCTAGGTGACAAAGTGAATATAGAACATGGTGCTCGGAGTCAGGAAGACCTGAGATCAAATGTGGCCTCATAAAATTACTGGCTATATGTCCCTGGGTAAATCATTTAACACTATTTATCTCAGTTTCTTCACTGGCAAAAAAAAAAAACTGAGCTAGAGAAGAAAATGGTAAACCATCCTAGTATCTTTGCCAAGCAAATCCCAAAAGGATTCATGAAGAGTTGAACATAAGTGAAAACGATGAAACACAAACAAATACACACATATATTATTGTACATATGTTTAAATACAGGGACATATAGAAGGTATATAAGGATATGTGTGTGGGTGTGTGTAGTATATGTCAAAAGTAGATGGAAAGATATGAACATAGTTATAGATAGATTCATGTATCTGTTGGTGTTTGTTAAACTGCATATTAGGTTGGATTGGGTAGAATTATATCGAATTGAATTGGGGAATGGTAGAAACTAAATACAATGTGAAGGATGTGTTAGTAGAGAAAGTCTTGTAGTCTAGAGACCTGGATCTATTTTTACCTCAGTTGCAAAAGAAAGCATTGTCTGATCATAGTGCTAGAGCTACAGCCTCAGACACCAGGACTATGAAATGATTCCTCTGACTAGTTTGCTTTGTAAGTACAGGACAGGTAAGCTTGCTTAAAGAAAACCTCAGAGGTTTCCAATGGACTAAAAGCTAAGAAGGCCCCAGAGAATGACAGGGCAGCTATGCAAGCTGATGCCAACATTGGCTGGACTCAAAGATATACAGTGGCCAGCACCAAGAACACGGCAATCCTATTGTACTCTGCTCTGATTAAGCAGTTGAAGAATCGTGTTCAATCCTGGGACCTGCGTTTGAAGTTCTGCACTGATAAGTTAAAGAATATTGAGAAAGGTGCAGCCAGGATGATGAGGCAGAGCCTTCAAACCCATACCATAGGAGGGCCCACTGCAACAACTGGGATGATTCACCTGGACAGTAGAAGGACCAGGATATTTACCAAAATATTTAAAGGGTTCTCATGTGTTAAAGGGATTCAGTCAATGGGGGAAAGTTCCAAGTTGGCAAATATAGGCTGAACAAAAGTCAACTTTATATTTTACTTAAAGTTGTATAAGATAATTAATAAATCTTCCATTGAATCATCACAAAAACCCTATGAGCTAGGTATCTCATCATAGAGGGAAGGAAACTTAGGTGACATTCAGAAAGGTTATGACTCACTCCTGTCTCTTGTTAAGTATTAACTAGCAAGTGACAAAGGCTTTTAACTCCCATCTCTCCTATTTTAAGCTTTTATTTAGTATTTTTATTTTTTTCCTAGTTATACGGAAAAGGAAATTTTAACATCATTTTAAAAACTTTGAGTTCCAAATCTCTCCCTTCATCCCTCTCTATTCCCCCTCACTAAGAAGGCAAACAATTCAATATAGATTATACATGCACAATCATGCTAAACATATTCATAATAGTCATCACATCTCCTAACTCCAGATCGAGGCTTCTTTCTGTGTTACCAGGATTTGAGGAAGAAGACACATCCTTGCCATGAGAGCCCTCCATTCACTCTAATACACTGCCTGGATAGATAAGGAACTCCTCCCTTTTTTTATTAGACTGTTAAAGAAAGAAACTGATAAATTGTTTAGAAATGATAAGGTCAAGAGGATTCATTTCATTTCTGGTTTTAACTAGATACTACTGAAGTTTTTTCTATCTATAGATTCTATTTGAAAATCATAGAATCTAGAAGATTGTTGTAGTTGTTCTTGTTAAATATGGAACACTTTACACATTTTCATGTCATTCTTTTTTTTCTTTTTGAATTAATTTGTTTCCTTTTATGTCATTCTTGAGCAGGAATCAACCTAATTTTTTTGATGTTATTCTCATTTTTACATGTTTGCCATGGAAAAGAGCAAAAGTCAACAATTTATTAAATACTTGCTACCAACAACTTAGGCAAAGGACCAATGTTAGCTCTGGGCATATAAACTCAAAGAAAAAGAAAGACATTCTCTGTTATTAAAGAGCTTACATCATAATGTGGGAAAACAACATGGAGCAATCAAGTAACCCATGAACATTTATTGAGTATTTAGTATGTACTTGTTACTGTGCTTGTGACAATGAGCATCTGCCAATACTGAGTTCTTAAAGTTGAAGAGGGCAAAGTCACAGTCAGAAGCTCCTCTTGTGATGAGACTGAAAATGCATTGGCATCTTGAAAATGTGCTATAAATAGCAGTAGTTGTCAAATGTCATAACAACATGGTAGATGTTTCAACGAGCTGGCCCCTGGCAACCAAATTATTCTATTAGCTGGCATTTTTGCATGTTTTCACTACAATAAAATGCTCATGATCTACATATCTAGAATATTCTGAAGCTGTCAAAATATTTATTTCACAATACCTATATCATAGATAGGTACTAAGAATGTCATTATCTCCATTTTATAGAAGTCAAAAATGAATTGGATTGAGTCAGTGCCCAAGGTCACAATCATTGTATGCTTTGGAAACTGTGCACAATTCCAAGTCTTTTCACTGTCTTCTTGATAAGGACTCTTTCCTCCTTTGCTGATTCTACTAGTACTTGTGATGCAGAGGTGCTCACACAAGACCCTGCTGTTTTTTCTGACTGAAGATCCAAAGATCTGATCAGATGGAGTCATCTAACCTGTCATGGGCTGCTCAGTATCCAGCACAAAGCATGATTGGAGATGAGAATAAGAAAGGACCAGGCTATGTGGATAGTTCAAGGAAGAACCATGAACTCCATTTATTGATTCTTTGAACAAGGTTTTCAAAGATCCAAAAGACAAAGATTCAAGTATTGTTATTCTAATCATATGCTAGAATGTTATTATCAATATAATAGCCTGTCATACTCTGGAAATAGCTTGGATAAGATAAGGCTTTTTTATCAAGGACCCAGGAAGTCATAGGGGAAAGTCAGTTGTCTCTTATGAAAGTACACCTACAGCACAAAAGCTGATCCCTGAGATCAGGCTTCAAAGCTGAAAGCAAAAGCCACAATCTCAAAGATACCTGCATAGAAACTGCCCCTCAAGAATCAAGTGTTTTGACTTACAATGGTATAAGGAACCTGTTTTTTTAGGTGCCTGAAGTCTGGGGGCAAAGGCTTTGATGTCAGGATATTAAATAAAAGTTCTTTTAAGCATATGGGAGGGGGGGGAGGGAAGTGTCTTTCAGGCAGCCAGTCTTTACAAATGGAGTACACTATCAAGATTTCTATCTGAGTCCTGGATCAGGCCTCCTTGGCTCTCCACACTAACCCAGCCCTATTTGGAGATTAATGGATGATCAATATCAGTTTAGTGTTAAGTGGATTTTTATCAGTCATGTTAGACTAGAGAGTTGGAACAGAACTGATAAGCTATTTAGTCCAATAGTGTTAAACCCAAGTAGAAACAGGGCTACTAAATTGCCTATAAAGATAACTGTTCTGTACATTGGCATAGAAACCCACATACGAACACTATCTGTGTTCTGTTGTATTTGTGTCTATTTCGTTCAGTCTTTTTTTTTCTCCAATTATAGTTTAATCTGGTTTCTGACATTTGGAAATATTTGGATAGTGAAGCCAAACAGCTTTGTGCTTGACTTCTCTGATCTCCAATCACCACATTCTACAGGCAAAGAGATGGTGAGTGATTTACCCAAGGTCACACAGAGAGTGATTAAATAAAGTAGGATTCATGCCCAGATCCAGTGCTTGAAAATTTCAAGCATACCATATATTCACTACCTGTTATGTAAGATGCAGCAGTTACATGTGCAGATTACCTTTATACACATTATCTCAGGGCAATTTCAAGAATTTGGTTGTCAGGTCTTATAATTAGGTGCATTTTTTTATTCTTGCAGGGGGAAACACACCACAAAGAAACAGGAAATATTGATTCTAGTTCCTGGTTTTATCATGACATGACCATGAGATCTTATCTGAGTCATGTTACCACTCAAGACTTGAGTTTCACTATCTAAAGAAAGAATTGTTCAGTCAATCAATAAAAATTTATAAACTTGACTATTAGGTGTCAGGCGTTGTTCTAGCCACTGATTCTTTTCTAGAAAATAAACAAATAAAAGAAGATAGAAAAAAGAAAGAAAAAAGAAAGAAAGAGAGTTAGAGAAAGAAAGAGAGAGAGAATGAAAGAAAGAAAGAAAGAAAGAAAGAAAGAAAGAAAGAAAGAAAGAAAGAAAGAAAGAAAGAGGGAAGAAGAAAGGAAGGAAGGAAAGAAGGAAGGGAGGGAGGGAGGAAGGAAGAGGGGACAACAGAGAGAGGAAGGAAGAAGGGAAGGAGGAAAGAAAGAAAGAGATGGAGGGAAGAAAGACATGTTTCAAATATAGATTCAAATGTTTATAAATGTCTCTATCAACTTCAGCCAATAAAAACCAAATTCTATGTCAATGCACTTCATGTATGAGAATAGGAATCAATGATTCCTGATGCATTATTCTAAATATATTTAGATTATCTTTAGAATATATTCAATTATATGCACTGCATTTTGCAAGTTGTAATGCTAGTATGTTGTGGATGATTCATAAATATTAATGCTGATGATAATTTTAATAAATTTAATGGGTAAAATTCCATCAGTATGTTTCCATAAAAACACTATGATTTAAAAAAGGATGTAATATATGCAAAGCTAGGAAAAATAATGACAGCCAGTTTAAAACAGCTGTAAAATAAATACTTATTATTCTTTAAAAAATGGAGACATTTAAAGAATGTATGGAGAATGGCAAAGTCATAACAAATGCATCATATAAAAATAACTATGCATGTGCACAATTCTTTTAAAAAACCTCAAATTCCAAGTAAGAACCCACATTCTGAGAGCTCTCATACTGGTTGTTACAATATCATATAATTCGAGCTAGAATGGACCTTTTAATGATACTCTGAAGCACCAGTTCAGCAAGGTGATGCAGGGGATGGAATGCCAGAGCGGGAGTCAGTAGTGGTTTTCCTGGAAAAAGCAGCTTACTAGTCATGTGACCCAAAGCAAGTCACTTAACCATCTTTACCTCAGTATCCTCATCTTTAAAATGACCTTGAGAGGGAAGTGGCAAATCGCTCCAATATCTTTACCAAGAAAACCCCAAATGGGGTCATGAAGATTTAGATAGGACTGAAACAACAGAACAACAGAGATCTAATGTGACTTTGCCTTACAAAAGAAGGAAGAAAGGGGGAAAGCAGTTTGCTTAACACCACACACATAATATATAAAGTGGAAGATCTGAGGTTCAAAGCCAGATCTTCTGGGTCCAAGTCCAATACTCTTTCCCATTCACTATACCAATACTCTTGAGTTTTACTTAGAGGAAAACTAAACAGGAAGCCAGGCAGGGAATAAGTTACTTGATAAGGCTGCAAGTTGTGTATCCATGAGGATATTCAGGGAGAAAGTAGAAGACTAATAGGGAAGTTTGGGAAAGGAGTCCTGCTTGGCTAGTAGCAGCTTTTTTTTCTATCACTCATCATGGTAGTTGGAAGAATGTGGGATTGTGAAGAAGGAATAGCTGGACTTTCTTCCTGCCTCTAGTATTTACAGGCTGAGCCTATAGGCGAAGCTTGCTCCACGCCATAGTTTCATTATCTATACAGTGAAAATAATAATATAGTTACTGAAACTTCTTTAGGGCTTTATGTCTGAACATTTTGTAATGTATTTTAAATAACTGATCTAACTTGATACTTATAATTTCATGAGTTTAGAACTATGATGTGTTTAAGTTTGATTTGAGTTCATACCCATTTTACAAGATGCAGGAAATATCAAATGTGATTTTTATGTGTTACATAGATATTACATATTGTATATTCAAGATATACACCTACGTTATACATTTTTCATGTATATGTTTATATATGTGTATATTATAGATGATGTATATATGCACATATGCATATGCATATATGTGTATTCATGTGTTTTCTATGTGTGTGTATGTACATACATACATACAGAGAAGGAGGAGACAGAAAGATGGAGACAAAGAGTCAGAAAGAGCACTAGCCTCAAAACTAAGAAGATCAACATTCACGTTCAAGTCCACCTTTGATGATCCACATTGAGCCTAGGTTTCTGACCAAAGCAGCAGAATTCTCTGCCTAATTATTATGGGGAAGATTTCAACTTCCTTTGACAAAGGGGACTTCCCACACCAATGTAATCACAGTCCACTATCACTGTATATACATATACAGTCACAATGTATACATATATGCATATGTATATTATTATTATATATTCATATATGTATGTTGTATTTGACATATAGTATATTATTGAACTACCACATTATTAATATATGTAGTAATATTCTCTTCACATTTCATGACACATAAATGCCTTGTGAGGAAAGTGATTAGGCAAATGGATTTAAGAAGTCATGTCACAAACCACTTCATTCAAACCCCTCTGTTTGTAGATAGGAAAACTGAGGTTTAGGGAGCCCAGTCTTGAACTCAAGACAATATCTTCCAAGACCACAGTTCTCTGTATACAAATGGAGTCAATGATTTAGAAACAAGGTTGTTTTCTTCTTTCTTTATTGAAATCCTGTGATTCCAAGAAGGGCATTACATATTCACATTTCAGTACAACTTGGGTCAGCAATAAATGCCAATTACATGTGGAAGAACTCAACTTACTTTATTGGTCATTTTGTTTAGTTTCCATTGTCCAGCCTAGGTGTGTCTTGAATTATCAGAGGCTTAGTAAACAAGTCGTCTCTTACTTCCCCTGTAGCCAGATTTCACAGCTTGTAAATGTCAACACTGTTAGTTGAATTTCTTTAACTCTGATTCTAATTCAGAAAGAAATTAAATGCCTCTCTCTAGGATGAATTTTCCACACCTGGAGACAGATAAAGCTAGAAGACTCTACAAATATTTAGTAGAGAGAAACTTACATTGGAACAATCTTCTGGAAATTAGGGATGTGAAGTTCATTATGGGCATTAGATATAAATAAAGGCATAACCAGTCCCTTACTCACCAGGAGCACAGATTAAAAATTCCTTGTGAAATGAACCCAAAACTATGGACATTCCAGAAATCAGACATGATACTATTAAATCTCTATCAGTTGTTTCAGTCATCTCCAATTCTTTGTGTGCACATTTTTGGTTTTCTTAGCAAAGCTACTAGAGTGGTTTGCCATTTCCTTCTGCAGCTCCTTTTATACATGGGGAAACTGATGCAAAAATTCAGTGACTTCTCCAAGGTCACACAGCTAATAAATGTTGAAAGCCAGCCTTTGAACCCAGGAAGATAAGTCTTCCTTATTCCAGGCCTGGCACTCTCTCCACTGTGTCATCTGGCTGCCCCAGAAGTATACTAACCATCTGTTAATTATGTAGGCTAGAATTGTTCATACCTGGATCTCAGCACTGTGCTTAGAATATACTAGGCATTTATACATGCTTCTTGATGGACTGAATACCCATCCTGAAGTGCTATGCTCAGCATTGTATGAAACAAACTCGAGAGAAGAACCAAGGGGTTCTATCCTTGTTGGCTCCCTATCATAACTACAAATCCTTTCTCCAACATCTCAACAAATCATCATTAAACTTATTTTTTCTTGAATGGCATCACTGACAGGGAATTCCTTACTTAACAAAACACCTGGCTCCATTCCTAGACATCTTCATTATTTTGCCATTATGTTTTATGAGAGCATAAATTTGTCTCATTGCTGCTTCTATCCGTTGTTCCCTGTCCTACCCTGATGGGGCTAAGCAGAAGACAGAAAGTAGAGTTCCTCTTCCACATGGGATTCCTTAAAATATGTGAAGGCAATTATTATCACCCAAATCTCTTGTCTTTAGATAAAATACTATAAAACATTCCAAGGTTTAAGGATTATAGTGTACTTGAAGACACCTAATATGTACACCACAAAGAATAATGGAATAAAAAAACTAGCAGAACAATAAACCAACTGACTCATTGATCCATGGAAATTTGTTAAAATTAGTTATGCTAAATGAGTAGAGTTAACAGGAAGCAGAAAGAGAACTAAAAAAAGAAAAGAATGACAGTGAGGTGAAAGGGGGAGAGGTTTCCAGGGAAAATAGAAAAGAGATAGTTAATCTGGTGCTTCCTGAATGGGCAGAATTGAAATCTATTTCATTTGAATAGAATTTGCTAAACCCTCTGGGCAGCTTTTAATAATCCTGATCACTCCCTCCTCCTGAGGCATATACTCTCCCAGGTCTTAGAACCCCTGACCTTTTTCAAAGCTCAGTTCAGCTACCAACTCATACACAGGCATTGACTCACTCCGGTTTTATAGTCCCCAATTCATTTATATGTATTTCTAATTTATTTATACTTGCTTATATGTTTTGTTTCTCTTTTCTTCAAAAGAGGATGAAAATACATTGAGAATAGGAATTCTTTTGCTTTACTTTCCATTTCCCAGATCCAGTACTGGGCTAAGCCCCCATTAGACAGTGCCTTCCTAGTCACAAAGAATATCTATTTGTAAAGATAAAAATACAGACATATGTGGAATTTGGAAATAATATGATGCCACTGATTTCTCAAGAGGTTCTTTGTCTCTCCCTGGCTGATCAGCACATAAATTCACTCCAATAAAATATATATCTATACAAAGAGGTGCTGGGGAACTTTTTACCTAGGAAAATCAAAGGAATAAAGTGGAGGAACATGAAATAGAATGAGCAGTACATTGGAGGCAAAAGATATTGTTTCAGATTCATATTCTGCTCATTTCTAGCTGTGGGAATTTGGGAAAGTGACAATTCCTCTGAGCCTCCTTTGGTTTTCTAGTTCTTGAAGTTAGTGGTAGCATGTTGTAGTATATCGAGAGGGGTCTTTAGAATCAGGAAAACCTGCATTGCAGTCTGAGGTAGACTAGCTGTGTGACCTTGGGTAGGTTACTTAGCTTTTCAGATACCCCAGTACTTTCAAGAGACGTGGTAGGAGTGTACACACTGGAAACTCCTTACACTGACAGAAGAAGGATTCTCACCCCTTAATGCAGAAGCCAGTTACAAGGAGAGTTCATGCATTCTAATGCTACTTAGATACTTTCTTCCCCACCCTACCCAGAAGGAAAAAAAAAAACTTCTCAGAAAATTTTGTCTTATACTGTGAATTAGAGATACTTTGAGGAGACTTAGTCCCCTTCTAGACTGTGCTCCATGAGGGGAAGGTCTATTCCTCATCTAATCATTTTTTTTCCTAGCCCAGAGCTGAGCACACATTAGTAAGGTTTTTAACAGATATGCATGCATTTAAGTGAATTAATTAAATCAAGAAGCGTTTTTCACTGTTCTCCTTTGTTCCAGGCTATCTGGTAGGTGCTGGGGTCACAAACACATTAAATGGAGTAATTCCACCAAAAGAGCTTACATTCTAATAAGGGAGACAAAAATATAAACAGAAGAATATACTGAATCAATATGAAGGAACAGCATATAGAAGTTTATTCAAAGTTGTTTAATACCAGGTAGGCTTTGGGGGTACAACTGAATTTCAAGACAATTGAGTTATGCTGGGGTTTAGCACCATAGATTAGTGAGCACTTAGTGACCAGCAATTAAATGGTTGAAGATGTCAGGAAACAATGTGGAGTGGGGGCTCATGAGACATTAGAGTCAGTGACTTGTCATCTGTAAAATGAAGGGGTAGAAATAGATGATATCCAAGGTTCCTCCAAGCCTTGGCATCACTTGATTGAAGATCTTTTTCACCTCTATGTCTTCATGTGGTGGTTCCTCTAAAATAAAATTATATTTTTTGTGTTCCTAGGTGCATTCCAGATTTAACAATCTATTTTCTAAGGTCTCTGTTAGATCTTATATTCTGAGTTCATAGAAACTTGAAATTGAACATTACTCCAGTACAGGGAAAGTGACTTGTTCGATGTCACAAAATGAATTAGTGGAAAAGCTGTGATTGAATCTGAGATTTCCTGACATCTACTGATCTATTCTTTTAGAAGACCACATTATCAGTCTCTAGAATAGACCTGTAACACTCTGTAATAGGTAAGGGCCCAAATTAAAATAGCCAAAACTTCTTTGGTTGCGGACAGGTTAGACTAGACAGACTGATGGTAGTTGGTTGCCAAGTATCATATGACAAATAGAAGAGTGATAGTGGCCAGACTACATTTTTTTGCGGGTCACTCAAAATCCTTTTGCTGACTACAAGTAGGCCCTGAGCCATATGTTGTAGAGGCTTGCTCTATGATATACAGGAAATGTCACATGGAGTATGTTCAGGGAATTCAGTGTAACCCAGAAGTCACTTATGAAGGCTTATGATAGAAGTTTAGAATCTGCAGCTAAAACGTTTCTGTTGTGTGGCCATGAGCAAGTCACTGAAACTTTCTGAGCCTCAGGCTCTTCATTTGCAAAGTCTAATTATTACTGTCACGTCTGGTTCACAGGTACATTGTGAGGATCTAATGCATACAAGAAACCAATGTATAGATCACAATCTACAAAAGTGTGTTTTGGAACTTAAAGCACTATACAATTATCTGTTACTACTCTCAAAGTATAAATGTGTTAAAGAAAAAAAAATATATATGTAAATAGCTTGTAACCCTGAAAGCTGCTTAATTATAATGAACAAGCTTGTTCCAAAAGAGGAGAAGAAAAATGCATTGCTTTTATTTTCCCCAGAGATAGGGGACTGTGAGTACAAAATAATAATAATTATACACACACACACACGCACACGCACACACATATTTACTATACTATGAGATTCAGTTGATGTTTTGGTCAGTGTGCTAAACCAGCATCCTCTTTGTTGTACATTTC
The DNA here is from genome assembly GCA_028646575.1 of Pseudocheirus occidentalis. Classification (NCBI taxonomy): domain Eukaryota; kingdom Metazoa; phylum Chordata; class Mammalia; order Diprotodontia; family Pseudocheiridae; genus Pseudocheirus; species Pseudocheirus occidentalis. The sequence goes on from CM053595.1 coordinate 319,125,518, forward strand.
TTGTTTGTGGTTGATGTTGTTATTCTCTGGATTAAGGATGAAGCAGGGATAGATTTAAAACTAAAAGTATACAACAACCAAAAGTGCTGATATCTTTTAAAGATCAAAGTTTTATTTTCTTGTTAAACTTATTATACATAATGTATCCTATATATGTTTATATATATATGTATATATATATATACACACACATATGCATAGAGAAGTGTGTATGTGTGTGTCTAGGTGTGTGTATCTCTGTGCATACATGCAGACATATAATCTTAAGGAGCTTACTACTACTACCACCACCACCATCACCACCACCACCACCACCACCACTACTACTACTACTACTACTACTACTACTACTACTGTGGGGAAAGCTGCGTATGTGCTCACAAGTATGAGAGGACAGTATGAAGAAGAGTGAGGGCACCAGCAAATGAAGAGATTAAGAACACTATCTAAAATGACTATGATACAAAATGCAAACTGACCATGATATCAGAAAATTTCAAACCAAATGCTCCTCAGATTTTTGAGGAAAAAGATTGTTTCCCAAATGGGAATCCTGAGGAAGATTTTGTGGACCAGGTCTCCTCTCATCTGAACCTTAAAGGATTGTTATAAATTCCTCAGGTGGTGATGAGTAGAGAAGAAAGTGTTCCTGCCATTGGCAAATCAGTAAGCAAACAAGACAAACATCCTCCATGAGAAAAAAACAACAAGAATTAGAACCTCTCCAGAGTCAGAAATGCTTTTTGACCACAGTATACCGAAGGAAGCAAGTGGAGACTCATTTCTGAATTGAACAGAAATTTCCTGAGCAGAAGAATGACAAGGTCAGCATTGAAGTTCAGGAATATCAATGTGGTTTGGGAAGGTTTGGATAATAGGTCTAGATATGAAAGGGAGCTTAGTGCAAACAACTTTGTTTTTCACTTAAAAAATTTGGCACCCAGAAAAGTTCAGTGACTTCCCCCAAATAGCAAAGATACAAAGAGCCATAGTCTGCATTTGAACTTGTGCCTGGTGAATCTGAGTTTCACCCTCAAAGGTCTGTATGTTTTCTCTTGTATATCCATGTCTCCCCAAAGCAGAGAAACAATTAGGAAGTAATTGTTTCACTCCAGGGAAGATAGAATTTAGGATCTGTACTAGGATGATGATTCATTCTGCATCCCTCTCCTTCCCCTGCACACATGCTCGGTCCCTCTCTCCCTCTATCCTCTCTCTCTCTGTCTCTCTCTCTGTCTCTGTCTCTCTCCCTCTCGTCCTTGCACTCGTTCTTGCTCTCTTGTCTCTTTTTCCCTCTCTCTCTCTCCCTCTCTCTCTCCTTGTCCTTCTTTCTCTCATATAGATTATGAATTTGTAATAAGTATTTATATAATTATTATATAGTATATCATATGCAATAATAATAATATATAATATATGCAAAACAAATATTAAGAGAGAGATAATAGATTAAAGACATGCTGTGGAATCAATAAAACTCGACAACTGCTTGGATATGATGGATGTAGCAAAGGGAAGAGTCAAGGATGTCTCCAAGCAGTAATCCCGAGTCACAGTCCCTCCCCAATGGAGACTGATGTTCCCCCTAACAGAAGCAAAGACTCTAGGCAGAAGAGTCGGTTTGTGGGTAGTGAGGACAAAGATGAGAAAGGACTGAGTCTGTGATGCTTAGGGAACCTCCAGGTTTTCACTTCCCAAAGGGCACTCAGGAGATCAATGTCTGGCTATGCAGATGTGACCCCAAGGCAGTGGTCTATGGTGGAGAGAGAGCTGATGTCAATTCCAGAAAATCTAGGTTCAAGTTTCACTTCTGTTATATACTGGCTATGAGACAGTGTAAAGCCAAGTACTAGCAGTTTTTCAGAAGAATGCTGCTGAGAACAGCTTTTAAGGTTCTGATTAAACAGTATAGTGAACACTCTGTATATTCCATAACAAATCAGAGTAAAACATTCACAGAAAATCAAGGTACAGCATTCACAATATTGCAACTCATCACAGAAAATCAAAATATAGTCAAAGTTGTCCACTCATGGGGCATATTAGGTTACAAATCAATTACTTATTCAGTCCTCAATCACTAAGTACAATCATTTAGTCAATCAATCGTCCTTAATCATTCACTATTTAATCATCAGAAAAAATATAAAGACCCTCCACCCCTAGGTCACTAGTAAATTTACAATTTATCAATAAGTACACAGTATCCAAGTAAAGTCTTCTTTCAGCTTGACTCAGGGTGATTTCTCAGGTTCCCTGGATCCCCTTCCATAGTCCCATATCCTACCTAGATTCACCAAACTGTCACCTTGTTTCAAAGCAGACAACTTCCAGATCCTTGTCCAGCTCTCTGTGCAGTTCATACTCCATGTGTGGAGCTCCATGTGTGCAGCCCCATGTGTGTGCCCCATAAATGGAGAATTTTGACCCTTGTGCTTTGTGTCCCTTGAGGGGGCAAACCTTCATAAGGGTGATTGAATGATTAAGATGATTGAATGATTGAATTACTAAATGATTGGTCTTTGCTCAAAACTTTGTGATTATTGTAGTAAAAGCTATGTGGCCATTTTCTGTGACAAGTTTTTGTCACATTTTTTTGATTATCTGTGATAAGTTGTAAAATTGTAAATGCTGTACCTTTGTTTACTGTGAATGGTTTGCTCTGATTTGTTTTGGAATAGAGTATTCACTATGCTGTGTAATCAGAAACTTAAAAGCTGTTCACAGCAGCATTCTTCTGGAAAGCTGCTCATGCTTGGCTTTATAGATAGGTAAGTCACTAAGCCTTTCAGACCTGAGGGGCCAAATATACATGGGTACCATCATCCCCATTGAATGATATTTTAATGTGATTTGGAAATATTTAACAGAACAAAAAATACAATAGAACACGGATAAGATTAATATGTGATTTTCTATGTCAAAATGTGCCAGGCTGGCAGAGATTCTTATGTACTGTGTAGTGGACTCTATTTCTATTTGAGTTTGACATTGCTCTAGGCAGCTCCCATAAGACAATGTTACATAGAAGTTGCTGCCAGCACTGATAGAGAGTTTCCTCATCTGGGAGTTCACAAACCAACAAAATCACAGGATTCCTTCTTATTGTCTCCCTATGAATATATGGCAATTATTTGTGTAGAAATGATAATTGAACTCTCCAGAGATGATGCTTGTTGTATGAGAAAGACAAAAAAAAAGACAGAGAGAAAGAGGAAGAGACTAAGAGACACAGAGGCAGAGAGAAGCAGAGAGAGACAGAAAAAAAATAAAATAAGAAAAGGAGGGGTCCAGCCCTCAGTGAAACTATGTGCAAGACTGGATGATCCTGCAAAACAAGCAATATGGAGTCATTTCTGTGCTAATACTAGATGCTGTCTCATCTGTTAGCTCTCCTATCATAGGGAAATGCATTAGAAACATATACAGTCTCATTTCAAATGTAATTCAGTGCTACCCAGGTGAAGCCTGGGATGAATATTTCATACCAATAATTTTATCTTTAGGAAGGATATGTATATATTAAATATTGACTAGCATAGACATTAATACTTAATGCCATCTCTGCCCAAATTAATGTTTTATAGTTAAGAACAATCTACAAAGGCAAATTTTATTTTGTGGAAAAGAGATATTTAATATTTAATACACTTAGTGATGGAAAAAGTACAAATTAGAAAGAAAGAACAATTCTAAATGAATAACAGTATAAATAAGAAAAAACTGGAGTATGCTCCAAAATGACCTGCATTTTCACCCTATACTTCGATGCTTTATTGTGACTACCAGAGAGGCAGTATCGCATAAGGGGTAGAAGACTAGCTGGGGAGCAGAGATCACATCCTTCCTCTGACATGCATGTGCTGGCTCTATGATCTAGAAAAACGACTGCCCTGGACAATTCCTTCAAAATCCAAGTTCCAGGAAAGCTGATAATTTGCTTTAGGAGATGGATTTTCTGTAACATAAGATCAAGGTCCAGTGCCTAATCCTATCCTATTATGATTTCTAACAAAAGAAAAATAATCTTTTTAAACATCATTTATTCCTCTGATGAGATAGATGGATAGATAGAGAGAGAGAGAGAGAGAGAGAGAGAGAGAGAGAGAGAGAGAGATAATAGAGATAGAGATAGGTAGGGATAGAGCTATATTAAACACCAATTTCCATAGTCTCCAGTGAATCAAACTGCTTTAGCTGAAGGACAATGTAGAGACTTATGGTGGGCATAAGTAAGGAGAGTTTTAGGCACAATGCCAATGGAGAACTGTTTGCAGGGAGCCAGATGAAACATGGCATCAAGGAGTGATATAACCAGAGAAGGAGGTGTTCTGGTCATGAACTGAGAGCAAAGGACAAGAGATGGGAGACTACCACACTATCTAGCCCTGTTCAGAGTATCAACTTTCAGTGACCTAGAGAAAGGCTCCTTTGAGGCTGAGGGTGCAAACTTTGGAGAGTTCACATGAAGGCATGAGGAGTTAGACAAGGTGAGAAGCCATGGATAGGTTGTGTGCTGAACCTAGGGTAACAGTAACTATGTAACTAAGATCCATCACAGATCTGTTGGTTGAGTGGAGAAGCATTTAGGCTGTTTTGAGTCACTCCCAATAAATTCAAAGTTTCATTAACTATATCTTGAAATAGAGACATGGCATTTGGGGATATGTAGATGTGTGTTTATGTCCCACTTCGGATACATCCTTAGGCAGCTCCCCTAAAACAATGTTACGTAGAAGTTGATGCCAGAGTCACCAGAGTGACTCTAATCAAGAAAAAAAAAACAATATATACATATATGTATATATTATGTACATATATACATATGCACACATATATACATATACATATATACATACATATTTATGCATGTATGTATAATCCTGTGACTAGTCTATGGGACCTATAATCTAGAAGATGCCAATAGGACCCTTAAAATGCAAAAGGAAGCTTGGCCAGTTAAAGCAAATGGAGAGAAGGATGAAAGAGCTTATCATAAAATTACCAAAATGTTGAGGTCACTGGCACTGACTTCTTATTGTCTGTTTTCCTCCACTCATCAGTTTGCCCTGTTGCTTTATCTCTTGGAAGGATCTTTTGCCAGCTCTCAGGACTAGCCGGGCACATTCTTGGACATCCAACTCTCTTCCATGAAGGTGGGACAATGAAACTTAATTTATCTTTTGATCATGCTCTACACTTGATCGCTTAGTAGACAGAACATTGCACTAGGAATCCAAATGACAGAAGATGGATCTTGTTCTAGGCACTCACTGGTTACATGACTCTGGTCCTAAATGCTTGCCCACTTCATCTCACACATCTGTAAAATGGGGCTTTTGATGAGGACTAAATGGCAGAATGTATTCAGTGTTTTATCAAAATTTTGAAAACTATGAACATTTCAGCTTATTTTTTATTAAATCTTCTCTGATATCTGAACAGGGGAAACGGGAGGCAGGGTCCGAACCTCTAGAATCTAAGTCAATTCCTAAGCCAGAGCCGGGGTTCTGTCACATGAACCCATTATTCAACTCTTCCTTTACTACTGCAGCTAGTACTAAGGTGCTTTGGTATCTCTCACTGCCCTTAGGGCTTTCACTCCCCTGACTTGATGGAACTCTATATTTAAAAAGGGGTGTGTGTGTGTGTGTGTGTGTGTGTGTGTGTGTGTGTGCCTGTGTGTGAATGTGTGTGTGAGTGTGTGTGAGTGTGAATGTGTGTGAGTGTGAATGTGTGTGTGAGTGTGTGTGTGGTGTGTGTGTGTGTGAGTGTGAATGTGTGTGTGAGTGTGAATGCGTATATATATGTGTTAGTGTATGTGTATTTATGGCTTATTTGTGAGTGAAAAGAGAGTATTCAAGTTCAGAAATAACAAACTACAGTGAAATCATGGGAAGTGTCTCTACAAAGGAAACGCTAGATCCAGCCTTCTCGAAACCCGTGCTTTCTTACTTCATTGTTAACTAAAGTTCCTTGGACACATCCTGGTTCCTGATACTCTCCAGGCCCAGAGCCCCATCCCACCATAGCAAGGTCACACCATCAGTTACAACCTACAATGGAATCTTCCATAGCAGGTGACTCTTAAGTTAGTTTCTGGGTTTTCATAATTGGGGACCTTGGTTTGTACTATGGGGCTCAATTCAATTCTGCTGAATATAATTCAGTTCAGTTCCATTTAAGAAGCATTTATTAATCATCTACAATGTATCAGGTAGTGGAGTAGATATTGGGAATAAAATGAAAAAATGAAAACCATTTGTCTTCTCACAGAACATGTATTCTACTTCATAATCCACCAGGAATTTCCCAGATTGAATGGCTGGCTTTAGGGCCTCAACTCATATTACTATATGATGTCTTAGCTAACTTGATGTCTTTCCTTCTGCCCAATGGATGGAGAAAGGAACAGAAAGAATAGTGACAGAAAGAAAACCCTCCCTCTTTCGCTGACATCTCGGCTTATCATAACAAGAACCATAGCAGTATCTCATATGTATGAAGTGCTTAGAGGATGATAATGTTTTCCTCACAATTGTCCTACCTTATTATAGGCCACATTTTTGAACATGAGGAACCTGAGGCTCAAGGCAATGAAGTGACTTGACCAAGGTCTCATTACTCACAATTGTCAAAGGTGGGACTCAAATATGTCTTCTGACTCTAAATGTGGGACTCATGTTATTCTCCCACATGCTGAAATGCAGAACATGCCCAGGATTTACAAATTCCCTTAGCTCCTGCAGAAATAATTCATTATTAGATTAAAAACTACTGGAAAAACTGGATATCAGTCTGGCAAAGACTAAGTAGGAACCAATAGATCAGATTATATAATAAGAAAAGTTTTAAATGGATACGTGAGTCAGACAGAATGAATTATATCATAAACAATTTGGAGAAGCAGAGAAGAAATTGCCTTCAGATCTATGAATAAGGGAAGACTTCATCACTAAAAAACAGATAAGGAGATTTGTTGAATATTAAATGGACAATTTTGATTATATTATAGCATACTATTAATGTTCCAGTATTTGAATTTTAGTATGCTAATTAATAAGTTTTACATAAGCAAAACTAATGAAGCTAAAATTACAAAGAAAGTGGGTGAATAGAGAAAAATACAGCAACTTTCTCTGATAAAGGTCTTATTTCCATGATAAATACGTAAATGAATCAAATTTATATTAATTCATGTTCAATTGATAACTCAAGAGGTAGCTAGATAACTCAGTGGATAGAGCACTGTGCCTGGAGTCAGAAAGACCTGAGTTCAAATCTCATTTCAGGCACCTAATAGCTATGTGACCCTAAGAAAGTTACTTAACCACTGTTTGACTTAATCATTGGAGAAGGAAATGGCAAAACACTGCAATATCTTTGCCAAGAAAGCCCTAGGGACAATGGAGTCCATGGGGTCATGAAGAGTGAGACTTGACTGAAAAACAACATGACATTTTTAGGGGAGCAGCTAGGTGGCACATTGGATAGAGAAGAAAGTCCAGAGTCAGGAAGACGAGTTCATATCTGACCTAATATACTTGCTAACTGTGTGATCCTAGGAAAGTCACTTATACCATTTTGCCTCAGTTTTTGCATCTGTAAAATGAGCCAGAGAAGGAAATGGCAAACTACTCCAGTGTCTTTTCCAAGTAAACCTCAAATGGGATCATGAAGATTTAGTTACAACAGAAACAACTAAACAACAGCAACTGATAAATCGCCAAAGATGTGCATAGGCCGTTTTTAAAAGAAGAAAGCTAAGCCATCAATACCCACCTAAAAATACTCCAAATGATCAGCAAATGAAGAAGTACAAATTATGGTAACTATGAGGTTGTACTTCCCATCCAACAGATTGGCAAAGTTGCCCCCAAAATGGAAAAATCACAAATATTGGCAAGACTTCGGAAAATTATTGGTGATTCCTTTTCTGAAGGACAAGAAAACTCTGCCCTAGACCTTCTCTTAAACCCAATATAACAATATGGATCACATCTGGGTAAATCCTTTGCTTAGGCAAGCCTCTGAGGCAGTTTGTGTCCATATTTTGTTCTTATTGGGTGGATGAAGAAATTGAGGCTTCTAAAGGATAAGTGACTTGAAGTAGACATAGCTCAGAAGTGGAGAATCTGGCACTTGCTCATGGTCTTCTGACACCATTCCACCCTCTACAGCTGTTTTGTTCTGGTGTATGCATGGCCCTGAAGAACTACAAGTGGGAATGGGGGTGGAGGGATGGGCTGAAGCGGGGGGAGAGGTGGGCTAAGAGAAACTGACTACAGGGCTCTGGGATCCCCAAGCTCTCTGTTCTTCCTATTGACCCTGCCAGGAATAGCAGAATTTGCTCAATGGGAGCTTTTGTATGCTAACACTGAAGACCTGGATTAACGTCCTCTGCCAACCCCCTCCCCCAACTCCTGATTTAACCTGAATGGAATTAGAGAAGGAGGGTCCTTTGAATGTCCATGAGTCATGCCCACAAGTCCCAGAAGAACCACAGCTCTTATGGAGCTTGGCATGCATCTCCTACAGGATCCAGGAGAAAGGATTCCTCTTCCCTCTCACTTTCCTCATTGCACTGAGCACATTTCTCGGCACAGAAAAGGTTTCCTATGAAGGCTGAATCATGCCTGGTGTGTTGGAAAGAGTGATGAAGTTAGAGTCCCAATAGCTGCATTTAAATTTTGCCTAAGGCTCAGATTAGACAGATGAGTTTAAAACATTCATAGTATCCTGGGATTTTTTAATTGGAAAAGACCTTAAAGCTGAGCTGAATGTTGTGTTAAAGTTGAAGAGCTTGAGGTTTGGAAGAGCCTTTTCAGTCAGTCAGCTCACATCTATCAAGCACCTACTGTGTGCCAGGCACTGCACTAAAAGCTGGGAATACCCCTCTCCTCCCTCCAAAAAAACTAAACTAAAAACAACACAAATAAAATAGAAAATCTCTGCACCCAAGAAATTTGGTCAATTAGAGGAGACAGAATGTAAACAAATATGAACAAATCATACAGAATATATTGGAGTTAATCAATGGAAGTTCAATTTTAGAATTCAGGATGATAAGGGAAGACTTTCTTAGAAGGTGAGCTGTTAGCTGGAACTTGTAGGGAAGTAGGGAGATCAGAAGGAGGAGATGAGTACAGACAGCATTTCAGGACTGTGGCTGCATCTGTGAGAATGCTCAGTCAGGCAAGGGAGGGACGCCAGGAGGCTAGTGTCAGGAGTAGGCAGGGTTCCTAAGAGAAGGAGGACAGCAAGGTGTCAAATGCTGGAAAGGCAGGAAGGGATAAGCTTGGGTACGACGTGAATAGTCAAGTGGAGAATTTTCTATTTGATCCTAGAGGTGTCAGGGAGCTTCTGGAAACTGAGATAACTTCTCATTTGGTAAAAGTATAGTTCAAGAAATGGTTTCCTCTTGGTAGACACTAAGACCTCTCAATGATGTCAGACCTCTGAGTCCTCAAGGTCATTTCCAACAGTGAAAGAGCAATATAATCATTGCAATCCAGTCATCTGTGCTCAAAGGACTCAGGCATACTAAAGCAACCAAATGTGTGTATTTCCATGTGGGAGTGGCTGCCATACCTCCCGGTATGTGAACTCCTAACTTCACCAAGGGAAGGCAGAGCAGAGCCCCAAGACCTGTGTTCAGAAAAGAGAGCAATCACAAGAGGAGAAGATATTTCTCCCTCTAAAGTTTTCTAAATTGGCAGTGACGTTGCTACTGAATGTCCAGTCTCTCATGATAAAGTCCCTATTCTGGACAAGGGATGAGGAGGTGCCAAAGGAAAATTGCCCAGAAGCCCCGGGTCTCACTTAACTTTTACTAAGGGAGTGTGTGTGTCTCTGCGTCTGTGTGTGTATGGGGGATATCATTTTCACATAATTCCTATTACAAAAGTACAATTAAAATTTCCAGTAAGCTAGAAGAAAGAATAAAGATGAACTGAGAATAAGGATGAGATTATTTACTGGTACAAAAATTATATTTGGAGCTATGGAGGGTGAAGACAAATACTTTATGCGTTGCAGGTAGAAAACTTGATAGGCTGTGATAGCTGTCTCCAAGTATTTGAGTGACCAATATGTGAGAGGAGCCAGAGAAATAATTTTGAGTGACTCAAAGAGCAGAAACAAAAACCAGCAGTGGAATAAGGTAAATTGAAGTTCAATGTGGGGGCAAGATTTGGAGAATGGAGGGGGGATTGATCTTTAACAGAAATATGGATGATCCTCTTTAGCATTTTTTTTTGCTTTTTTGGAGGGAGGAAGGCCTATAGATGAATTCTTTCTCCTCTCTCGGTATATTGTTTTGGGGTTTTTTTTTTTTGCTTATTTGTAGTTACCTCTAGCCCTGGGGTGTGGGAAATGGTACCTTTTTAATCAGCTCTTCAGTTCTCCCCTCTAGCCTGAAACCAAAGCCAAACTTCCAGCCTTCTGTAAGTGCCCACAGCCAGGGCCTTTCTGCCCCACTGCCTCTGCATTCCCCTGCATGTGCTGGTTCCCCCTCGCCCCTGCCACTCTGCAGCACAGCTGGGCCTGATGTTCCTTGTCAGTAGAGGTTTCCTCAATATTCCAGGGTTCAGAAACCCAACTCCCCTAACTTTCCCTTTTCCTGGGGTAAAGGTTCTGGTGGCTGGGTCCCAGACAGCCTCTAAAATCAACTAAGCCCAGGGCTTGCTGCTTGTTGTTTAATAGGCTAGCCATTAGCTGTTAGAGGTACCTACCCTGTAGGTGTTTCCTCTTCACAGGGCAACACCTCCTCTTAAAATTTTTCTTTTGATCTTCTCAAAATGTCCCCAGAGGATCCAGGTTATGCCCCTGTTCTTTTTTATCTCCACTCACACTTTGTTCGCCCTAAGGTGATATTTTAACTTTTGTGGGGGAAAATCCTGAAATCTTGGAATTTTCTGACCTTCTCCCCCATATTCCCAGAATCCTCTTCTTTAGCATTTCTATCCACAAATAGATGATTCTGATGCTGCTCCCACACCTGAGATTTGAGGTCCTGATACCTTAGATTTATTAAATTATTAAAGCATTAAATCACCATCAGTGAGGGGAGGATTTTACTAGAGGAGTAACCATGGTGATAATTCAAGAGACCTGCCTGAGCATATTTGAAATCAGAGGGAAGGTAGAGTCAATAGATGAGAAGACATTGGGATAGAGAATTGTCCCAAATGCCCTTGAAACAATCCTGTTCCTGACTCCCTAGAATAGTCAGATCTTCCGGAAAAGCCTGTGCTCCAGAGTTTCAGTGTCTTCGTATAACTTTACTCCTGACTGTCCGAGGTGGGATTTCAGTCCAAATTCTTAACAGTCCCAGCACTCTATCCACAATGTCAGGTCTCTTCTTTTATTATTAAATATAAAAAGCAAAACAGTAATATTTGGCGGTATCCTCATGTCTATGTAGTCTATCTGTATCCGATTCCTCCCCCCAAACACATAAAAATCACAGCTACAATACACCTGAGATGTGGTCATCTGCCCTCTACTGGAAGATCTCTAAGGAGGAGGAGATGGCACCATCTTTCTGGGAAATCCATTCCCTAGTAAAATGGCTCTCTTTGTCAGAATGGTTTTAATGTCGTTGTTGTTCATGATGTTTTCTCCGACACCAGCCCTAAATCTGCCTCTTTGTAGCTTCCCTCTGTGTCTGCTTCTTCCCTCCAGGGTCAAACAGAACAAGTCCATGACAATCCTTCAAATCCATGAAGGTGGCTTTTCCCTGAGTGTTTTTTTTCTCTAAGTGAAACATAAACTTACACAATTACATGGTAAAGAATTGAATCTGACACATTGGTTGTGAAATCTCATATTCACAAGTTAGTATATTTGGGCCTCGTCTGAGATAATAAAGAGATGACCATCATTCAGTATTATAGAAAAAGAGAACATTAAATCACCATCAGGGAGGGGAGGATTTTATTACATAAGTAATGGTGATGATAGTACAAGGGTAAGATCAGTTTATAGCTAGTGCAATGACTGACTTAAAGTTGGAAAGGCCCCCAAGGACCATCTAATCTAGCCCCTTCATCTTCCAGATGAGTCACCTGACTTCTGTAGAAGTTAAGGAGCCTGCCAAAGGTCCCATAGTGTCAGAATCCATGTCCTGTGACATCAAATCTAATGTTCTTTTATCCACCTGATTATAATGTTCTGGGAATAATAAAGTACTTTCACATCCATCATACCAGATGAATAAATGAACCAATGAATACAAAAATCATTTATTTCCCAGACATCAGTCTAAGTACCATGGTACCATGGATACAAATACAGAAGTAAATATCCTGCATCCTATAATGGGTCATATAATCTAATTAGGTAAAAACACATTGGGTAGTGTTAGCCAAGAAGGAATATTGACAAAATTATTGGCAATGGTGAGTGAGGCCATAGGGGAGTAGATTGACATGTTCCATTCTAGAACAATGCCTGAGTTGACTAGATCATGGATTCTTTTGATCATGTAGAGTCTAGAGTAGGATGGAAGAGTAGGGATGGGGAAGGAAACATGTGCAGCTAATAAGGCAATTGGCTAAGAAGGCAATTATCAGAGAATAGGCGGTGAGCTTCTCTGGCAGGGTTACTGGTGTGGGGACCAAGATCATCACTAAAGAGGAAACCACAGAGAAAGGAAGGAAGGGAAGGGAAGGGAAGGGAAAGGAAGGAAAGGGAAGGCCAGGCAAGGCAAGGCAAGGCAAGGGAAGGCAAGGAAAATAGTAATGGACTAAAGGATAGATGGAGTAAGAGGAGTGGAGGAAAGAGGAATGTTGAGGAGGAAAAGAATTTAGAAAGGGAATAGAAGAAGGCAAGAAGGAAGGAAGGAAGGAAGAAGGAAGGAAGGAAGGAAGGAAGGAAGGAAGGAAGGAAGGAAGGAAGGAAGGAAAGAAGGAAAGAAGGAAAGAAGGAAAGAAGGAAGGAAGCAGTATCTAAGTTGAGAAATGAGGAACTAGGCAGAGTGGAGGACAAATAATCTTGAAGGAAAAGAGAAGGAACAACAAATGACCAAGTTTGAAAGGGGTCCAGGAGTCATCTACTCCGACCTCACAGCCAGAGGTTCCATTTCTAATAAGTAGTTATCATCTCAGTGGCTGCTGGTGACTCTGGAAGGCTGTAAATCAAAAGTGAACAATCGTAATTTTCATCAGCAGAAGCAAGAGAATTCCCATTTAGGGAGATCCTTTCATTGATGAAATGGCATATCTTGTACAAAAATCTACATACTGAGCATGTTGCTCATAAGTCTCAGGCATAGAACCAATTTTAAAAATAATTAAGCAGATGAGATAGACATAGATGGATAGATAGATAGATGGATAGATGGATGGATGGATGGATGGATGGATGGGCATAGATAAATATAGATAGATGGATAAACAGATGACTGTGACAGAGACAGAGAGACCGAAGTTACCTTTGTGATGTGACATTTAATAAAATCCCTCTTAACTAATGGGAATGTCATCTATAATATTTGGTCTTAGTTTTAGAGAGTAACTTGGGCACACTAAGTATTCAAGGAACTTCCCAGTAATCAGAGTCCCCATGTGTCAGTTTAGTATATACATAAATACATACATGCATATATACATACATACACATATATATGAATGCATTTGGTTATTATAATCACTTGAAATCCCTGTACCAAAGTCAATTGGTGTGAAACTCTCTCTTACTGATGGAGATGAATGTTGTGCCCTGTGTGAAGGGGAAGCAGAGTTATTGAGAACTGAAAGAGCTGGAGCTTTTGCCATTCCATTTATGGACTTTCCAAATGAGAGTGCCCTTTTGAGCTCGCTTTGGAAATTTCCAAAGGCTAATGTCCCTTTGAACCTCTACAAGCAGAGTCCTCCTTCAAGACTTTTTAAGGCCCCACCCATTTGGCACTGGTCAAACTTCAATGTCTCCTGGCTTCCAGCTTTGAGAGACTAAATGGAAGAGGGCAGCCTTACCTCAGGTCACAGACTCTGGGAGACATGAGAGGAGTGGCGTTCTTCATCCTGTCCCTGTCCCTCAGTGTTCTACACTAGAAAGTTCAGGTTATTTCCCCTTAGGGACATTCAAACCCCTTTCTCATTTGACCTGTTACTTCACCCCTAATGGAAGAACTCCACTCTGAATTGCACAGCATCTATTCTCCTTTGAGTACCTTCTCTGATTTCTGTTTTGCTGTGATTTAAATAAATGGACGTATTTGCTATGTGTATTTATCATGGAACTGGTATTAGGTAGAAAAGGGGTAAAAACTTGTATAAAGTGTTTAGGGTCCCCTTCTATCCCAAAGTGACAAAGCATTTAGAAATTAGCTGAAACATGATCGTATGCCACAGCATATACCAGAGGCAGATAGATACTCTTTTAGCATGGTACCCCCTTCTTTCTAAGGAAAAGAGAGTGGAAGCCTCTGGCCACAAACTTTTGCTTCCCCTCTTGGCAAAAAAGAGTGCATCCATTGGAGAAAGATCAGGGCAAAAGAGGCTGGCAATGTCTATTCTGTCTGGCTTAGAGCTACATGTAACTCCCTCTTCCCCTCCACTCAGATTGTGACTTCTTGTTACAGTTACACAACATTGTCGCTGTCTACCAGCTGCTAACAAGCCTCAGGGAAGCTTGTGCATCCTTTATGGACACCCTTGACTGAAATGTAACTTTCCTCTAACGTTACCTTCCTGGTGGTGGGAAAGGGAAGGTTGTTTTCAGCGAAACTTGTGATAACTCTTACCTTGCATTATTAAAAATAAATGAACTATTTCAACAGAAACAAATAAAAAAATCCCTCCTGTCTTTCACACCCCAAGTTTGGGTGCCCTTCCAGCCCTGCAGGTATGGAGGCATGGCGTAGGCAGCACATTTGAGCACTAGGGACTTGTGTGGGAGGGAGAAAGAAGCAGGGAGAAATGGTCCAAACTGTAGTTACTCTGAATTAAACCATTTCTACAGCTGTTAGGGTGGGGGAATGAGACCTGAACTGAGCCTACCAGATGCTTTTTCCCCCCTACATTCTTTTTTTTTCTTTTTTTGCCCAGGAGCTGCTTCTGTTGGTACCTGCCAGCAGATCAGCTAATAGAGCTGGGAAAAAGAGACTTCCACAGCGTCAATTGTTTATCATTTATGGGTTTTCCCCAAAGATCCATGGCCGAGAAGTCACCCGGCACTTGGTTAATAAAAGAACAACTCTGCCAACATCTGTATTTTTATAGGGCATAGCTACATTTGGAAGGAAAAATGAGATTGGATTTACCAAATAAAAAGAACAACAAGATCAATTGTCTCGTCCCACCAACTGACAGTAACATTTTCAGGAAGATTTTCAATTCTCTGGGAAATGGGTATTGTCTCTCCTGAGGAGGGGGTTGGAAAGATGGGCAAGGGAACACAGGTAAACATGATCTCAGCCTGAGATAACCTAAAATGTTCAATATTTCACTATATACAAAGCTTAAATCTCTGTTTTCCTCTCAGAAACATGTCAGATCCCAGAGATCCCAGGTGGAGCTTTCTACGCTCTCACGGACAAAAGCACTATACCTCAAGTGAAGAAGACCTGAGTTCAAATTTGATCTCATATGTTTACTAACACTATGACCCTGGGTGTCACTCTTTGCCTCAGGCTTTTCTTCATCTGGATAATGGGGATAGTAATAGTATTTACTTCCCAAATATGTTATAATGATAAAATATGATAAAATTGGGAAAACGCTTTGGAAAATGAAAAATAAAAACATATAAATGGAGCTATCATTATTGTTATAATTCAGTTAGCATGTGAAAAAGACAAAGCTTTTTTTTATATTTCACTCTTGTACATTTTAATTACTTGAGTAGGTGGTAGGGGTGAAAACAAGGAATGAGACTGCATGAGCAGCAACATTAGCAACACCCCAACTCACAGCCATGTAGCCTTTGAAGGTTTACAAAAACTTTCTAAACATTCTACTGGCACCTCATAAGAATTTCATAAATGCTTACTGATTGACTATTGCTTTGGATTCTGACAACAGTCCTGTGAGGTAGCTGCTATTATTAGCTGCTTTTCCAAATTAAAAAAAAAAAAGAAAAACTGAGCCTCAAAGGAACTGGGTTTACCAATTCCACAAAGCTAATAAACATATTAAAGAGACATTGCAACCAAATCATTGTGACTCTAAAAACGGTGTCATAGGTCAACAAATATTTGCTTGGCAATTTCCCTGAACCTTGTCCATACTATTGCTCCATGAGGATCACAAAGGATAAATATAGGAATCTACTCTCTGAGCTGATAGAGACTTCGCAGCCTTCTAGTCCAATGAGAATTCTCATTTCGATATTCTAGACAAGTCAGAAACCAACAATGCTGAGGAATTAATCTGATAGGAAACCTCTTGGCATGGTTCATTATATTACTGAGCAGGTGTAATGGTGAGGACGACTTATTTCCTCCTCCTTTTACCCATTGCTCTTAATTCTGACCCCTTGGTATAATCTCTACAAGTCATGGGCACCTAAAATCACAGATATAAAGCTGAAAGATCTTCAAGGACATCCAGTTCAATGCCATGGTTTTATAGATGAGGAAACTGAGTCTAATGCTACTTGACAGTCTTCCAAATGCTAAAGATAATAAGATCAAAGAATGTATATGTAGAAGAGACTTCAGAGTTTAAGAAATTCAACCCACACCTTACCTCATTTAACAGATGAAACAGAGTCTGTCTTGTGGCCCTTCAAATGCTTAGAATAGTAAAATCTATAACATTTAGGGGTAGAGAGAATATCAGAGTTCTTCAACCTGCTCATTTTACTGAAGAAGAAAGAGAGGCCCTGTGGGGGAAAATAAAGTAAAGCCAAATATCATAACCTCTCTGAGTCTTCCCACTTGACTAAATACCTCCACGTCCTTCAATTGATCATCTATTGACCTGGACTTGGGACACTTCAACATGCTGGTTGTCCTCTTCTGGATATGTTCCAACTTATCAACATACTTCTCAAAGATAAGATCCAGAAATTATTAGAGCCCTCCAGATGAGAATTTGATCATAAAAACTGCTGTGGTGAAAGGGCAGGTCAAAATACGAATTCAGAAGATGATGATAGAAAAGAACTACAAGCAAAGCTTTTAAAAAATGGAGATTGAATACATGCTCACCAAAAGATGCGGGGCTTTCCAAAGGAAAAAAAAACTGGTTTCAAAAATCAAATAGGAGTAACAAAGGAATAATTTGGGAGGAAGGGATGAGAGCAATGCAAGAAACTTATGAAAACAGAATCAGCAGTTTGGTAAAAGAGGAACAATAACAAAAAATACTAAAGAAAATGTTAGCTTAAACAAAAAAATATGGCCAAATGGTACAATGGTACAGGATCTCATTGATAAAAACATTCTTAAAAATTAGAATTGGACAAGTAGAAGATGATGACTCATGAGACATCAAGAAACAGTAAATGAATGTCAAAAGAATAAAAAAAAGATAATCTACAATGTCTCATTAGAAAAACAAATGACTCAGAATAGAGATTGGAGGGAGATCATTTATAAACTATTGGACTCCCTAAAAGTTATTATAAAAATTAATACTCGAGACTTTATATTTGAAGAAAGTATAAAGGGAAACTACCTTCATATCTCAGAACTAGAGGAGAAAACAGAAATTTAAATAACAAACCAATCGCTTCCTGAAAGAAATTCTAAAATTAAAACTTCCAAGAATATTATAGACAAATTTCATACCTCCCAGGTCAGGGAAAGAATACTGCAAGCAACCAGAAAGAGACTATTCAAGTACTGTGGAGTTACAGTGAAGATGACATGAGTTAGTGACTGCTATTTTAAAGGGGGTAGAACAGTTAGGAATATGATATTCCAGAAGGCAAAGGAGTTAGAATTGCAACCAAGAATATCCTGCTCAGAAAAGCTGAGTACAGACAGTTCTCACCTTACATAAATTCACATTATGCAAATTTGACATTAACTAAAGAATTCTGAAAGAAATCTATATTCCCCAAAACACCTTTGTTAACTTTATTGTGCAATACTGTGCACTCTCTCTTTACTTGTCTCTTGTCTCAGAATTCCATAACCTCTCACCTCTACCTACCAAAAAACTAAGAAGTAAATCCTCTAAGTGAAAGTAGAAGAATGCAGATATGAGTCCACCAATACTACCATTGCATCCAGATCATGGACTTGCCATGAATTGTCCACTCTACCCAGCATGTCCAGATTTTGAATGTCTTTCTTCAGTCTGGGCTCAGTTACAGTACCTGTCCTCAGCAGTTTCATGTTGCCCATCCTCCCCTGTCTATGTCTATATCCAGCTCCCTACATGTGTGTCATGTGCATGTTCTTCCTTTTGGTTCCAGCCAGGGCCCCACGTGACTGTTCCCAGATCTGTATCTTCCTACTCCTGCTTTAGTTTCTATGTCTATGAACCTCACATGTCCTTGAACCTTTTGCATATACATATAGAATGCTTGAATAATTATAAATCAATAACTATGTAATATGATATATAAAATTAAATTATAATTAAATATTAATATAGTGTATATAATGCATTTAGAAATGCACAATATATGAATATACATATATAGTTGTATCCATTCCTAAACATATGAAAATGCTTATGTATATGTATGTGTATGTGTATGTGTATGTGAGTGTATATTTTGTAGTATCCATATTATTTTTGTATGTGTGTGTGTGTGGATATAAACACATACATATATGTCAATGAAGGTGCTTTTCAACAATCAAATTCTGTGATCTTCTACTCTGTTAGTACTTTCCTCTGTGTCCAGGATCTTTCTTACTTTATTATTATTGGACATCATTTTATTATTTTTCTCAATACCCTTTGTCTTTTCATCACATTCATAAAGTCTACCTAGTCATAGTGTTTGAACTTTACGATATAATGCTATAACCTCCTTTATTTAAACATTTGCATCAATAATCATTAGGGAATGTCATCTAACTTTTCTTTCTCTTTTTTTTCTAACTTAGGTATCAAAATCAAATTTGTACCATAAAAGGAATCTTTTACCTATTTTTCCCAGTAATTTTACATAGTGCTACAATTAATTATTCTTTTAAAGTTTAGTAGAATTTTCTTCTAGATACATCTGGCCCTGGGAATTTTTCCTTAGAAAGCTCATTTATAGCTTGTTCAATTTATTTTTCTGAGATTTAAGTATTCTATTTCCTCCTGATAATCTGAACAATTTCTATTTTTTAAGGTCCATTTGTATTTCATTCAGATTGTCAGTTTTATTAGCATACAACTGGGGAAAAATTCAAAATTGCTTTAATTTCATTTTTATTAGTTAGATAGCCACCCATTTAACTTTTGATAATGGTCATTTCATTTGTTTCTTTTTAAAGGTGAAAGGAACTGGTGATTCATCTATTTTATTGTTTACCTCCATAAAAGAAGTCCTTAGTTTCATTTATTACCTGATTTTTTACTTTTAATATTATTAATTTTACTTTAAATTTTCAAGGTATATTTTTTCCTATTTAATTGGATATTTTTTTTCTTTTCCTAGAATTTTACTTCAGTGTTCAATTAATTAATTGATCTGCTCCTTCCCTTTTTATAATGGATGTATTTAGAGATATGGGTTTTCCATCAAGTACTCCCTTGGCTGCTTGTCACAAATTTTGTTTTGTCATTGCTTTGCTGTCATTGATTTTAGTTAAATTAATTATTTTTTTCTATTATATATTCCTTTCCCCACTCCTTGTTTAGACTTTGAGCATTTAGTTTCAAATTAAGTTTTTAATCTCTGTTTCCATTTATTGTGTGTCATTTTTATTGTATTAAGATCTCAAACATTGCATTTAATATTTCTGCTTTTCTGCTGTTTTTCCCCTGAGTGAAAAAGTTGTCATCATATACTTACTACCTGTTGTAATGTTAATGAAATCAGAAGATCTTCCATGCCCCTTTCTATTGGCACCTACTGAAGGCACTTGGCACCTCAAAGGCTTAGCTCCTTACTTCCAGTTAACTCCTTAGGAGTAATCACAGCTGGAGTTGAGAGGAGAGTGGA
>CM053595.1:319146078-319198909 GCA_028646575.1 Pseudocheirus occidentalis
GAAAGCTAGAGAGGTGTTGGAGGAGGGCATGAAAGGGAACAGATTGTGGGAGGGGTCTTGCAGTGGGATCAATGTTCTGGGCTGGGGGTAGGGGCAAAAAGGGGAGAAAATTTGTAACTCAAAACCTTGTGGAAATGAAGGATGTAACCAAGAAAATAAATTTAAATTGAAAAAAATACTTATTTAGATGTACTGATATATTAAAAATGAGAATTGCCTACTTGGCCTTTCAAGGTTGGTAGGGATGATGAGTGATGAGAATGATGGTTAATGTTTAGACAGCATTTTGAGGTTTCCAAGTCACTGCTTTACCAGCGGAGAAAATAAGGCAGAGATCATTTAAGCTACTTGCCTAGGATGACATGGCTTGTAGGCAGCTAAGTGGTACAGTGGGGAGAGCACTGGCCTGGAATCTGAAAGACTTGAGTACAAATCCATCCTCAGATTTTTACTAGCTGTGTGACCCTGAGCAAATCACTTAACCCCTGTTCACCTCAGCTCCTTATTGTTGAAATGTGGACACACCAGAGAAGGGAATAGAAGAGTGTTCCAGTATAATAACCAATAAAATCCCATGTACAAGTCCATGGAATCACATAACTTCACAAATGATTGAACACCTAAAGAATAGTACTGTCGCTAAATATCAAAGGGAGGATTTGAATTGAGATCTTTCTGATTCCAAATCCACCATGGCACCACCTGGATCTAATCTAACCTGGACCTGAACAAGAATCTTTACTACATTATTCTTCACAAGTGGGCATCCAGCCTCTGTCCCTGTGCTGAGGCATCCTGAGGCATCTCTCTCCCACATCCTGAGGCATCCCTCTCTACCATGAAAGAACTTGAATGGTTTGGTTAGAGGAGGGGTGGGGAACCTGTGTCATGGAGGCCACATGTGACCTTCTAAGTTTTGGGGTGTGATTTTTCACTGAGTCCAAGTTTTATTGAAAAAAATCCTTTTATTAAGGAAATTTGTTCAGCGAATTTTGAATTCAGTTAAGGAGCCACAGTTGAGGGCATAATGGGTCACGTGTGGCCTCAAGAATGCAGGTTCCCAACTCCTGAGCTAGAGATTTTCTTGTCAGTAAGTCTAACATGCACAAGTAATCACAGGTTTTCATCTGTTTTTCATAGTATGATAAACCATTGGTTTGTAACTAGAATGGAAGTCAGAGGTCAACAATCCCCTAATTTTGTGGATTAGGAAATTTCCACAGAGATAAAAAAATTTGTCCAGGGTCAGAAAGCCAGTCTTGGGTGGGATTTGAACCCAGGTCTGCCTTAGTACAAGTCCAAAGCCTCATCTACTATATGATTCTTCCTCAACCAGTATCCATTGCTCTCTGTTCTGACTTTTGGATAAGAGCAGTAGGCTAAATTTTGAAGACTTTCAGAATTATAAGAGACTTCACCAACCATTTAGTCCCATCTCCTTTTCACTACGACCCCATTGTAACCAACCAACCTTTCCCTAAAGATGCTCAGTGAGGCACCATGACATCATGGAAAGAGAAATGAGCATGAAGTCATAGGATGTGGGTGAAATTAACATTCCCAAACTAATTTGTCCATGGGAAGAATTTTTTTGGTGCTTGAAAGATTTTGACAGAACCCATAAATTCTGGTCTGCAAAGATCTGTTACTGTACAATATCCCGGGGATAAAGGAGGTATGAGGACAGTTCAGAAATTTCTGAACAAACAATTCAAAACAACTTATTTTTGTACAAAAATGTTATCACATTGAATACATAATTCTAATACAGTCATAATTATATAAGTGATATAAGGAGGAATATTGAACAAGAAAAATTTCATAATATGATAAAATATGGTTACATAGCTCAAGGTTAACTTTTTCCTTAATCTAATAAAACAGCCCCTTTATCTCAGCCCCTTCATGGATAATTATTTTCCTGAGACGACTTAATCCCTCTAGGACAGTACTTCCCTCCAGGGTTTTCCAATAGCAATAATTGAAAAGAGACACATCCTTCCTTTGATCAATACTCCAATCCCTTCAAGAAATGAAAAAAAGAGAGTATTGCACTTAGGTGGATCATTTATTTCTAAAATTTCTGAAAATGAGGAGTGTCTACTTTGACATTCTTATCGAGGGTATTCTTAATCTCAAAAAAAAGATAATGTAAAGTAGGGAGAGATAGGTCAGTATTGACATTTTTTTCTACTTTCGTATTTTTTAGATGGGAGTTGGGGAGCAGATTAATAAATTTCAAGACATTTCCAAGCCTTTGAATCTCACCCTCTTTTGGGTACCTTGCATATGGAACCTTTATGTCAGTTCCTGCACAGTTCTCCCTGCTTTCCCCAGCTCTGTTCTTTCTTCCATTATTCCTACCATCCTAATTAAAATAAAAGCAAAAAGATTTAGTAGAGTATTTAGTATGAGGCTCTAAGTGCAGTGATTCTATGTTGTCTCTTGCTGAGTTCCATTTTGTTATAGTAATCTTTGGGGATCTTGACCATATTCTTTGGTTTCTTGTCATCTTTCCATTGCTATTCTTAAAATGCTGTTGGGGTGAGTTTATTGTAGGATGTCCTGCCAAATCTTTTTTAAAGTAGTTTTTACTCTACTTTAAGAAAAGTTTCTTTTGTTCAATTTCTAAAATTATAGAGAACTGAATGAAATTTATGAAAATAAGAGTCATTCCCCAATTAAAAAGGAGTTGAATAACATGAACAGGAAGTTTTCAGACAAAGTGATCAAAGCTATGTATAATCATATGGAAAAAAGGCTCTAAGTTACTATTGACTAGCAAAGTGCATATTAAAACCATTCTGAGGTAACATCTCACTCCTATCAGATTGATTGATATGAAAGAAAAGGAACATGACAAATGTTGGAAGGAATATAGGAAAATTGGGTCACTAATGCTTTGTTCATGGAGTTGGGAACTGATCCAACCATACTGAGAGCAATTAGGAAATATACCCATAGTGCTATCAAACTATAAATACCTTTGATCCAGCAATACCACAACTCTGTCTGTATCCCAAAGAGATCCAAGAAAAAAAGGAAAAGGATCCACATGTATAAAAATATTTATAACAACTCTTTGTGGTGAGAAAGAATATGGAAATTAAGGAGATGGCTGTCAATTGGGTAATGGCAGAACAAGTTATGGCATATGACTATGATGGAATACCATTGTGATGTAAGAAATGATGAAACAGATGGTCTCAGAAAAAACCTGGAAAGACTTATATGAACTGATGCAAAGTGAAGTGAGCAGAGACAGGATATTATTGTACTATAATATCACTTATGTACAGTGTTCTAGCTTCATGATTTTCTTATTGGTGTTCACAGTACTGGGTTTGTAAGACAAACCAGTTGAGTTCCAATCCTAGCTCTTGCATTTACTGCCCATGTGACTGACATCAAGTCATTTCATCCTTCTGATCCTGTTTCCTCCTCTATAAAAAGAGGGCTCATTGACTAGGTCAATTTTGGTTCTAAAGCTTCTGTTTTGTTGTCTTGTGACACCACAGAGATTCTACAGAAGCTAGGTAAGGAGAGGCAGAGCTAAATCAACCTGGATTTCTGCTTAGCAAGGGTTAAGCCATTTGGAAATCAGGAGTAGTGGGGTTTTTTTTCTTTTGCTATTTGTTTTCCCCATATGTCTGGATTAAGACTTCTACATATGATAAGTGAGTGATGATCTTTTCTAATAACCTGAGGTCAAAAAAGATGAGGGACCAAGAGACCATTTAGTCCAACTCCAGTCAGTTTGCTAAGGAAGGGACTGAGATCCAGTTAGGGTGGTCCAGAGATCCTCGAGATCCCCTGGATAAAGATAGGAGACTCTACATTTGAACTGGGGTTTGGGTTCTATGATATCACATTCAGTGTTCTTCCCAATCCATCATAGTGCCACCAACCATACAGGAAGGAAATAAAAGATAACTTCCCAAAGAGTTTGGTAGTGTCTTCTTAAGGTGGTGCAAAGAGGCACATATGGGTATATGTATGTGTGTGTGCACATGTGTATGTATGTGTATTGCACATGTTGTGCATGTATGTGTATACATATATTATATGAATACCAACAGGGGGCTTATAAGGAAGACATACCACTAAGACATATCACTAGTCCTGCTACCATTCAGTTCTATGGCATGAACTTGAACATTAATAATTCACTGCTCTCCCACCTACAAGACCCAGACACCTTTTTCGGTGCTGATAGCTTCAAATTGTTGGTGCCTCAGACCCTTAAGAAGCAGCCAATCCCTTTATATCCTGTAATAAAAATGAAAAGGAGCTGGCAAAGTTGGCCTGGGGCTTGGGAACTGAATGGGTCAGATGAATTTCTGTGGCTGACAGGCTCTAAGTCCCAGTCTGGGCACATTCAGAACTCCATCTGTAAACTCATTACAGTCTCTCTGTGGGACCTAGTTCTAACTTTATTGCTTCTTCTATCCAGTTCCACATAGCTTCAAGCTTGTGGGTAACACATAATATGGGCCTGGGGATTCAATATATCTCTGTCTTTCAAGCATGAGACCAGGTAGGTTAAGAGAGTTTCATGATCAAGTTGCTTTAGGGAAGTATGGATCTCAGCCCTATCAACTCCTGAAGAAAATTGAATAAGTATTGGTGGGAGGGGGTTCTGATTATAGAGCCAGAAAAGCTCCATCAAAAGCCAATCATGACAGGCTAACTTTATTTACCTTCTTTGTAGGCTTACTATTTAAATAAAGAGGTCTTTCGGTGTGTTATAAGGAAAAATAGATCAATACTCTTTACACCACACTTAAGAATTCCCAGTTCTGAAAGAAGTTAATCTATTTATTTTTGAGATTCTTTTCCTAGAGTGTAATCTAGTTGATTTGTGAATGAGTGTGTGCAAAAGCCCAATTACCTATTGTATCTACAGGTTGGCTCTATCTTCACACACCAAACCTTCCAGTCAAACTCGTGAGACACCACCCCATCTGCTTATGGTCAACTCTCTCCTCCATGTGCCTTCTTTCATTCCAATGCACACTCTTTGGATGCAGGGACTGTCTCTGTCTCTCTTAATATGTGTACTCCCAGTGCTCAACACAGTGGCTGCTGCATAGTAAGGGCTTATTAAATATGTTTTCTTTCATTCTTGATTCTGGATTTGTGAATTTGTTGTAATAGTTTCGTCAATGACTAAGCTCTTTCCACCAAAGCAGATCAACACTTATTATTCAGCTTACAGCCTTAGAGTCAGCCAGAGCACAGAGATATGTGAAACTTGTTCAATAGGCACCATCACCACCACCATGATCAGTTACTTATAAAAGTCAATCAATTACCATGAATTTATTTCAAACTTATCATGTGCTGGTCACTGTGCTGGGGAAAACGTGACCCCTGCCCTCAAGAAGCATACAGTCGAGTAGGCAGATCTCATATAAGCAACAACCAATATGTAGAAAGGATAAAGAAAAGGTAATTACAGAGGGAAAGTAATAGCTGGGAGAGAGAGGGGCAGACTGCATTTCTAAGGTGAAATTTGAGCTGAATTAAGTCTCATGAAGTCAGGGCAGATACAAGGAGGGAGAGCATTCCAAGAACGCTTAGGGGGATTGCAGTGAATAGACATGGACAACAAAAATAAGAAGCTTTACACGTGCTCAATGCGCAGCAGGCCCTGAGTGCAGCTTCTTGTAGCTAACAGCTTTTCTGATCCTCACAACCACAGGAGCCAATGAGAGACCTGAAGGAAACAGAGGTTAAATGCCTAGCCCAGAGTCACCCAGCCAGGAAGTATATGAGACCAGATTGTAACTCAGGTCTTCCTGACCACAGGCCTGGCACTCTGCTCACTGTACAACCCAGCTGCGTAAGAGGGAGGAACATGTCACAGGATCACAGATTATGTAGGAAGGAATATGAGGACTAGAAAGGTCAGTTGGGGATGAGATCTGAAGGACTTTAAAGATTAAACAGAGAATTTTTTATTTAATTATCAGGGTAATATGGAGCTGCTGGAGTTTATGGAGTATTGAGTAACATGACACAATCAGATCTGTACTTTAGGAAAATTACTTAGGCCATTGAAAGGAGGATGGTGTGTGGACATATTTGAGTCAAGGATACCACCCACTAGGCTCTCCCAAGAGTTCAGGAGCAAGTGAGGAGAGCTTACACTAAGAGACTGGAAGTCAGGAAAGAACAGGGACATATATGGGAGACATTTCACTTTATTAGATGAAGCCTAGTAAGGGCTTTGCTATTCTAGCTTCTGGAAAACATCTGAATTTGAATTTGGACCAAAATCAGCTACAAATCTTGCCTGTCTCCTTAGACCACTTCCCCCTCCAACCCCTTGGTCATCTTTGCAGGAATAACAGCTTACTCTGAGACAATCCTTGACTCAAAACTGATAAAATTACAAGTAAAACTTGACTAAATAGATATTGGAAAAATTCCCAACATCCATCAAAGCTTTAGAAATCCTGGACAAGGTCACTTCTGATAAAAGTTATGTACATAAATTTCAGGTAAATCATTTATAAAACAATAGGGTTTTGTTCTGTATTTCAATATAGAATTATTCAAGACCAATTATATCTTTTAAAGCAATGAAACTACTACTGGACATAGGTCCCAAAGCAGAAACTTCTCATATATACACATACACATACACATTCACATACACATACACATGGGATGTACATACGCATACATTCACACATATACACACACATATACATATGCACACATGCATCTATTCACACACATATATGCATATGCAAGTACACATATCTACACAAATACATGTATACACAATGTGGATAAGTGCATGTATATGCCATGTATGGGCATACAGGTATGTGCTTATGTATGCATGATTTTATGTACATATATATGTACACATGTGTTATGTGTGCAGGTACACATGTCTATATATGTACACATGTAATAGCAATCAGTTTATCAGATACTTAGCACTTAGTAACTCAGGGCAAAGTATGGAATGTGGGAGCCCTGCACCTGTTGAGAAGGCATGAACTCCCCTGATGACATGGCAGAAGGGTATTAGCTGAAACAGGAGGCCAGTGCTGTATACAAAGAAGAATTTTAGAGACAGAGAGTCAGAATTGGAATGTTGCTCCTCATGATGGAAGATTCATGGAGACTGAAGCCAGGAGAGAGAGAGAGAGGAAAAGAGAGAGAGAGAGAGAGAGAGAGAGAGAGAGAGAGAGAGAGAGAGAGAGAGAGAGAGAGAGAGAGAGAGAGAGTTTCTCTCCCAGTACTTGGAACCTGACTGAGAACTGAATTGAAATTTTCCTGAGACCAGAATCTGGCGAAGGCCAAACAAAAGGCTGATATTCCTTCTGGCTACTAGGGCCAGCTGAACTTCTGGAGGACTGAAGAAGCATGACCAGGATAAGACTTTGTTTGTTCATTGCCTGGCCAATCCTTGAGCTCCAGGCAAGAGAAGTGGTGAAGGTTATGAGATGTGCTGAACCCTGTGATCTTCAGCCAGGGATTGCCCTGAGGACTGGACAAGGACCTGGAAGCTGTCTACCTCTAAGGACTGGACGAGAACCTGGCAGCTGTCCGCTTCTGAATCCAGGTGACTGATGGATTCAGGCTGGAGCTGGGACTATGGAAGGGTATCCAGGGAATCAGAGAGAAAACCTTGAGTCAAGAAGAAGAAAAGGCCTCCCACTGGAGGAAACTGAGGTTTGCTAGACACCAAGGGGTGGAGGATTTGTGTGGTTTTCTAATGATTGTAGTTAGTTATTGATTGAGTTGGTCTATAGTTGCCTCATGAGTGGAAGACTGATGTATGGTTGCCCCATGAGTAAAAGTTTAGTTATTGTATTATGAATTGATTGAATGATTATTCATTTGCCCCATGAGTGGAAGACTGATTATTGTATTGTGAATTGATTGAATTGTTGCCTTGATTTGTAATGGAATAAACAGAGTGTTCCCTGTTCTAAATATGGTAGCCAGTATAGTGAAAACTGTGTGGCCATTCTACTGTTAAGAATAACACTATATTGTGACTTTTTGTGATAAGATGTAATGTTGTGAATATTATATTGTGAATGTTTGCCTTGATTTGTAATGGAATAAACAGAGTGTTCACTATAACTGTGTAATTCGAACCATAAAAGCTGTTCACAGTAGTATTCTTTTGGGAATCTGCTGCTGCACGGAGTTAACCCATAATGCACATATGCATGCATGTGTGTGTGAGTATATATGTATACATGTGCACATATATATGTATATTGTAGTATATGTGTGTACACACACACACACATATATATATATACACATATATACACATGTGTGTGTACAAGTGAGACAGTGAGGGAGACAGAGACATAGACAGAGATAGACAGAGAGACAGGGACAGAGATAGGCAGAGAGGGGGGGGGAGGGAGGGAGAGAGAATGTAAAGTTCTTGAGAACAGGGGCTGTTTCATCTGTTCTCCATTTAATCTCTAGAATCCAGGACACTGCCTGGTCCATAGCAGACACTTAATACATGCTTTGTGATTTAATGGACAAGGCCTGTTCTAGGTCTGACATTTTATGTCCCTAGGCCTTTCAAATCTTCTATTCTATGTGTCTATTATCCAAAGTCATCTAGTTAGTGGCTCTGTGAGGTAGGGAGAGGGGACAGAGGCTCTGGGTAAGGGGGGACTGGTTAGAGAAAGATAAAAAATTGATATGTGTACATAAGTGTGTGTTGAATCATAATGGATGTCTTTTTATTTCTTTTACAAAAACAAATGAACAAAAACAAACATTCTATGGACACACAGAAACAGTGATTGTATTAAGGTCTCCATTAGCTACTGCACTCAGGGTCACAGCTTTAATTCTCTAAGTCAATTACACATATGAGTATCTGAATACAAAGCTGTAACAATCCCCACGGGCGACTGAGAGTAATAAATTATTTGTGATTTTTTTGAAGCATTAAGCACTCACATCCTGCTAAATTAAATCCTGCTCCGGGGTGTTGTAAGCTGCTATTTGCCAAGGCAGCCTGCATCTTGTCAATGAGAATTCCATAAATCCCGGTGGGCACGGGATGTAGTATAACGAGGTAACTGATGGGCAGATCAGAAAAGCCCCAACCATCCATTATACAGTGGCTCCAACTTCCCTGACCTCCAAGGGGAAGAGCCAATGAAGGAGACAGGGGGACAATTAAGCTGTTCCCAAAGGATCTGAGTGGAGAGAAATAGCTGTGACATGCTTCCTTTTTCATGTGTATGTGTTTCAAAGCCCAGAGGCCCATGTTGACCATTTATTCAGTAGGTAAGACTGCATTCCATATTGTGATGGGTTAATAGCAATGCCATTTATCACAGCAGCTGTGGATTCTGGTCTTGTCTGAATGCCCAGTCTTGTCAGAGCTGAGACTCTAGAACAGAGACTGGCAAAGCTGGTTGGGACCTTCAAGAGAAGTGCCAAACACATAGCTGGTGGGCCTGGCACAAAGCTTCTGAGTGCAGCTCACACCAGATTGAAACGTAATTGGGAAGTATTTAACAAAATAAATTAAAATGCAATAATGACACATTATACTACACTTTAAAACTATGTCATTTTACTGCCTGCATGCATTCTTATGTATGGCTGTGTGGCCCCTATTTCTATTTCAATTTAACATCGCTGCCTTAGAATATATAACCAAGAATTCAAACCAGGGAGAGACTTTAGAGATTGCCCATTTCAACATTCATCTTTTACAAAGGAAGAAAATGGAGCAAGTTGTCCAACATCACCTAGTTTACAATTGTCGCAAGGAGGACTCAAATCAGGTTTCTAGCACAGTCAATCCTCTTTGATGATATCCTGCTTCTTGACCAACTTGGCTCTGTTCTGTTATCTCCTCTCCTTTGTGCTCCCTTCCCTCCCCTCCCCTCCCCTCCCTTCCACTTCCTTTCCTTTCTCAGCTTCCCTCCACCCCCCTTTGTCTCTCTCTTTCCTCTGTATTTGTCTCTCTGTCTTTCTTCCTCACCCATTCTTCTTCTCTCCCACACTCCATCTTTATCTATGTATCTACATATCTATCTGTCCATCCATCCATTCATTCATCTGTCTGTCTATCTATCTATCTATCTATCTATCTATCTATCTATCTATCTATCTATCTATCTATTTCTGTCTCTACCTTTCCTTCTCTTTCTCCATCTCTCCTATACTGTCTCTCTATGTCTCTGTCTTTTTCCATCAGATTCAGTTCAGTGTTGAACCCCAGATTTATTGCCTAATTAGAGCAGACCCTTGTAGTCCAAGCATTGATATTTTAGGGTAGCAGTAGATGTTGTGGAGAAGAATTTGACTTTTTGCCCCTGAGAGTCCTCCATTCCCTGCTTCTTAAAATGCACAGATTTTAGCCAGCAATGTGTGTGTATATGTGTGTGTGTATATATATATATATATGTATATATATATATGTACATATATATACACACATATATACATATATATATGTGTGTGTATCCAAAATATATAATGAATGAAATGGAGTGCATGTAGAGGAAGGTGAGCCTTAATCTCATGTTATATGAGAAGATTCAGTGAAGGAATCCCACCCTGAAATAGAAATAAATGATCAATAAAGACAGATATAGATGTGCAGATTGATGTAATTGAATGTATGATTGTGTATATGTGTACAAATATGTATATGTATGTGTGTATATATATTATGCACCACAATACATAAATAATATATATAGTTTGTATATAAAATATTAAATGTGTGTGTATATGTGTGTATATATGTATATATATATACACACACACACTTCATATATATATGTATAGCGTGTATGTATGTGATTAAGCATAAGGTCCTGGAAGACAGAAACTGTTGACACTTTTCTTTATTCCCATCACCTAATACAGTGATTGGTATTAAGATTTTATTTTAAAATATGATTGAATTGCCAACAACCCCATAAGCATTAATTAAACATTTACTATGTTTCTAGGCACTGTATTAAGGGCTGTGAAATGAATACATGAAGAAAAAGACAGGCTCTCCTCTCAAGGATTTTCTACTGGGAGAAGATCACTTAGAAAAGGGAGTTGAAAGGAGGTTGGTGGCAAGGTGTAGGGATGTCAGGAGAAAGGTGATCATATCTATGAAGGGGTCATTGGCAACAAAGTTCAGGAGAGTCAAGAGAGGAATAAAGACATGACTAGCTGCAGTGTCCTCAAAAATGAGATTATGAAAGGAAGAAGACAATCAGAGAGAAAATTTTCAGGGGTGGACAGCTCCTTGTGGGTGAAGGGCATGTGTGGAATGAGCCTCTATGATGAAGTTGTTTCTTTTGTATGACAGATAAATTCCAGACAGATAGAGCCAAGCTTGGAGAAAAGGGAACAATTGTCTGCCTGATTTTCTGATTGATTAAATGGGTATATTTAGTCTTGTGAAGACTCAGTGGGGTCAAAATATTTGTCTTCCTATAGATGAAATGTCATGTGGAATAGGGAATTAATGTGACTTTCGGCCACAATGGCTGCCTATGTGGAGACAGACCACTTGTTCCCATATACCTGCTCTAGCAAAAGCCTGAAATTTGTACCAGACTGAAAAATAATCTAGAAATCCATCAAATAAACTCCACAGAAGAAAGAGATTTTTTTCTACCCAAGAGCTGTGCAAAAATGTCAGACAGAAACCCAAAAACAATGGGAAAGGTGGACACCAGCAGAACCAGAATGAACATGCGCAAACAAGCCAGAAGCCACTCAGCAAAGCAGAGATGGCTCAGAGGATCCCGGGCACTCTAAGATTGTATTTCTAGAGAAATGAAAAGTACAGAGTA
The DNA here is from genome assembly GCA_028646575.1 of Pseudocheirus occidentalis. Lineage (NCBI taxonomy): Eukaryota > Metazoa > Chordata > Mammalia > Diprotodontia > Pseudocheiridae > Pseudocheirus > Pseudocheirus occidentalis. The sequence goes on from CM053595.1 coordinate 319,157,901, forward strand.
GCCTTTTTCCCATGAAGACACAAGAATTCTAATATTGAAAACCTATTACAGCAAGAATGAATTTTCATGTTCTAAAAGAATCGTGCCATGTCAGAACCAAAGGAGACCTAGAGGAGAATGCAGAGAATGTATGTTCTAAGGAGAAAAAGTGAACAAATCCCTAGCACTCTGAACTGAGAGGCCATGGGAGACAAACATAAACATCATCATCATCATCATCATCATCATCATCATCATCATTATCATCATCATTATCATCATCATCATCATCATTATAATCATCATCCCATTCACATGATGCTTTTAGGTTAATAAACACTCACGATGTTATCTCAACCTCGTGATGTAGGCCCTATCATATCCATTTTGCAGATGAGGAAACTAATGCTAACAGATATCTGCCTTGCCCAAGAACATACCATTTATAAGTTTTGAAGACAGAATTTAAACCAACATCTTCCTGATTCCAAATGTAGCACTTTATCTGTGGCTCCATGTAGTTGTCCTGGAGATCCAGCACTCTGAACTTCAAAGATGGGCATGTATGTGTGTGTGTGTGTGTGTGTGTGTGTATGTGTGTGTGTGTGTGTGATAACACCATGAGGTAGAGTTCAAGGCAAGTACCAAGGGGACCCAAAGTAAGACAAAGAAGGGCTGCTAATCACAGCCAAGCATATATACACACATACATACACCCCAAAAAAAGTCACAGGGATGCCATAAATAAGATGCAGAGCTCCACAATTAAAAATAAGCAAAAGAATAATGCGAGTCTTTTGAAAGAAATAAAGTTCCAAAGAAACACAAGATCTGGAAACTTCTGCTATGTGCCAGAGGAGGTCTTGAGATACAGTATTTCAAAACTGAAAGAACATACAATTTCAACCAGAAGTATGTTACCAAGCAGAGCTGAGCACAGTCCTACAATCTTAGGGAAGAGGGCAAATGAGAAGGAATTATTAATGGAATGGAAGACTTGCCACCATTTTTTAGAAAAAGACCAGAACTGAGGAGTAACTTTCAAATATACAAAAATTAAGAGAAATCTTTAAAGGAATGTGATGCAAAGAACTAGGAAAGGTTATAGGATGATAAGGTGCAAACACATTAATTGGGAGAAGTGTAAAGAAAAACCAAGCATCCCCTAAGAAGTTGATATCTTCAAAGAGTATTGAATATAATCAATAAGTAAAACCAGCCACACCATCAAATGATCTGGAATTAGATTGGTTCTTTGCTGAAGCTTTTAAAAGAGGAAAGATAATGTAAGGTATAAGGAAGAAATACATTTGTGTGGAAAGCAGGAAGAAGCGGTTGAGCTTCTTATTTCTCATAGTCTGAGTACATAGGAATGAGGTACAAACATGGAGGAAGAGATGAGGGAAGTGGGCACCAGGTGAATCATTCTTACATGAAACAGGAAAGAGACGGTTGAACAAGAAGTGCTATTCAGTTGGGGAATGACTAAACCAATTATTGTATATGAATATAGTAGAGTATTATTGTTTTGTGATGGCTTAAGAGATGATTTTAAAGAATCCTGGGAGGGAAGGGGAAAAGCATGGAAGGAAGCAAAGGAAGAAAAGAGAAGAAGGGAGGATAGAAGAGAAATGAGAGGGGAAGAGAAAAAAGAGAGCAGAAAAGGACAGAAGGGATTATTAAACAATTATTCCAAGTGCTAGGTTCTGTGCTATGCACTGTGGAGATTTCACACACATATACACATGTTGATCTATATATCTGTGTATATGAACACACATGTGTATACATGCATATGTGTGCTTACATGTGTGTATATATGTACGCATGTATATGCACAAAGAAAGACCATATCTGCCTCTAGAAGCTTACATTCTAATGGGGGAAGACAACAAAAAAAAGAGAACTGAGAAGAGCAAGGGGAAGACATGGGGATAAAATGAAGGTACCTGATATATGAAGACATTTTTAAAGTTGAGAGAAAGTTAGAAAGAGACTTGAGAGAGGCATGAAGCTGAAGAATTCCAGGACCCTCCACAAGATGGAAGCTCCAGGTAGACTCCCCAATGGAAGAAAGGGAGCAGGAGTAGTACAGGGATATGACATAGTGGTAGAAGTCAAGTGGAAGGCTATTAAAGCATGAGAAGGCCTGCAACATTCAGGGAAATCAGGATGAAGCAAAGGTAGTAAGGGCTTAGTGTGTATGATCAGAGTAAGTAAGGAATGGGAGGTAGATATGTTCTGATGTAGAGTGAACTGAGAAGAAACAGGGGAACAATTTAGACAAGTACAACAACTTTGTAAAGAAAAGATAAACCAAAGATTTAAGCACTCTTTAATGCAGTGACCAACCATGATTGCCCAGCATATTTGACAAAGATAATGGACACAATGTGCAAAAAAAGACACGTATGTTTCTGGACATGGCAATAACACAGCTTTGTTTTGCTTAATTTTGAAATTTGTATTATATTTTATATAGCTATATTATATTTTTATCTCCATGTTAATTGGAGGGGAAAACAGAAGTAAAGAAGGTAAAGGTTAGCAATACTAAGGTCAAAAATGAAAAAATTTTGGCCAGTTCAACATTTCGTCCTTGGTATGAAACGTACAGAAGATGATGGAAATAAGTATAGAAGGAAGCACAGACAAGGATGCTTTAGAAAGCATAATGTGAAGTTGACATATGCTTTTTTTCTTAAAAATAGTATGAAAAAGTAAGGTTGCAGTCTTATATACAGTTTGCTTTTTTGTGTTCTTTTGTGTGAAATGCTTTAGAAAAAAACCTGAATAGACTCCCCCCCTAAAAAAAAATAGAAGCAACTAGAGTGCTCTGTTGAGCGCAGAGAATGGAACAAAGAGCAAAGACTGAATGGTTCAAAGACCAAAATTTGGTCTGATGTTAGGGAAGAAAATGAGAACTTTCTAATCATTATAAATTATGCAAAACAGGAACGGGCTGCTTCAAGCCCTTCATAACACTGGGCTTTCTGACTTTTCAGAGTCCTTTTTGACTTTATGCTTCTCCGTACATCCAGGGTCACTGGCTTCCTGGATGATCCTCCCACACAACACTCCATATGCTGACTGAAGACATTTGCCTGGACTAAACAGGCCAAACTAAGGCTGCTCCCCATGTCTCGAATCATCCTTTTTTGCTTCCCTGGTTTCCTTCAAATCTCAGGTAAAATTTTGCCTTCTACAAGAATTCTTCCCCTCTTCATGATAACATCTTCCCTCTGTTGAGTATCTTAGAAGTGTCCTCTGTATATCATTTGTAAACAATTGCCTACATGGTCTTTCCCACATTAACCTAGTTGCTGCTTGACAGTAGAGATTGTATTGCTTTTCTTATTATCCCCAGCATTTAGATAGACTTCTTTGTACCTGGCCCACAGTAGGAGTTTTATAAATGCCTTAACTTGAATCGAAGTGATAGAGGCTTCCCTCTCACTACAGCAAGGCAATTTGAATGCCTTCTTGCCATGGGCTGTGGTAAGACAAAATTCTCTGTTGGTTGCAACTTGATATAAACAACTAATTTCCCTTCCAATTCTGACATGAATATGAAGACAAGAAACTGAAAGTACAATAAGATTGTATTAAACTTTCTAATTTGTTATTGTCGTAGGTTTACAGATAAGAATAACACTAAAAACCATCTTAAAACTTTTTTTTTCCTTATGGAAGGATGTCAATTCTTAGGAGATGATAAGAATAATCCCTAAAGTTCATATTTTATTTTGTTGAAACAAAACTAGCTAGATAGCTATAAATATATAAAACACCAGACCATCTTAAAAGAAAAAAATCTTTTTTAATTTATGGTACAAATCAGTAAAAGATTTTATTCAATCCATAGTTATAAGTCAAGATAGGGAAAAGCATGAGCTGGCCAGAGAGAGAAATTAAGGTTCTGTGGACTTCTAAATATGAGCCATTTCTTATACATATTTATAAAACACAGAAAGCACATAGTCAGGCTGAATCTACCGCCTGTCAATTACCCTGTCCAATGGTGATTGGTTGGGAAGCAGGAATGGGAAGGAGACAGATTTATTAAACAACTACTTCGTTGTTAGTTCTAGAGGTCTGACAGAGAGACCGGACATTTTTTGTCCCTTGTTTAGCTTTTTCCCAGATGTGGGGAAAAGGAAGGGAAATTGTATGGCTTGAATGTGATTGGCCATTTATACTGTAATGGAGGATCATTATAAAATTATTTTACTCATTTCAAGAAAGGGAGAATTACAGCACCACTACCACCACCACCATAAAAACCAGTGTTAGGTATGGATTCATTTATTTTTTCCACATTTTTATTTAAAGTTTTGAGTTTCAAGTTCTATCCCTCCTCCCCTTCCCCTCCCTGAGACAGTGTGAAATCAGATGTGTTATAGATGTGCAGTTATGTAAAATTTTCATATTAGTCATTTAGTACAAGAAGTTTTGAATAAAAGGAAAAAAATGAGAGAAAAAGTGAAAACAGCCTGCTTCAATCTGTATTCAATCAGTATCAGTTCTTCCTCTGGAGGCAGATAGGGCGCCTCATCATTAGTCCTTTGGGATTGTCCTGGATCATTGTATTGCTGAGACTAGCTAAGTGATTCACATTTCTTCATCAAACAATATTGCTGTTACTGTGTACAGCATTCTCCTGTTTCTGTTCACATCACTATGCATCATACAAGTCTTCATATAAGTAATTCATATAAGTTTTTCTAGATTTTTTCTGAAATTATGCTGCTTGTCAATTCTTACAGTACAATAAAATTCCTTCACAATCATAACCACGGCTTGTTTAGCCATTCCACAATTGATGGGCATCCTTTTGACTTCTAATTCTTAGCCAACACACAAAAAAGAGCTATAAATATTTTTGTACAAATAAATCTTTTTTACTTTTTTCGAATGTCTTTGAGATGTAGGCCAAGCAGTGGTGTTGTTGGATGAGAGGGTAAATATAGTTTTATAGCCCTATTAACATAGTTCCAAATTGCTCTCCAGAATGGTTGGATCAGTTCACAACTCCACCAATAGTTCAGTTTTCCCACATCGCCTTCAGTATACAATATTTTCCTTTTTTGTTATATTAACAACTCTGATAAGTGTGAAGTGGAACCTCAGAGCTCTTTGTGAATTTGCATTTTTCTTATCAATAGTGATTTGGCGCATTTCCCATGTAACCACAGTAGATTTGATTTCTTTGTCCAAAAACTGTTTATGATAATTGAACATTTTTAAATTATGGAATAATTTATGGGTTTTTTTGGTTTTTTTTTAATAAATTTGACTCAGTTCTCTATAATTTTGAGAAATGAGGCCTTTATCAGAGATGCCTGCTGCAATTTTTTTTTCAATTTTCTGCTTTTCCTACGTTTTTGGTTATACTGGTTTTGTTTGTGCAAAACCTTTTTAATTTCATGTAATCAAAATGACCTATTTTACATTTTGTGATTATAATGCATATACATATAGACATATGTGTATATACACATAAATATATGTATATTTATAGATATGCATACTAATATGTGCGTGTGTTTATATACACATATATGAAGACATGTATGCATATGTTCCATAAATCCGAGAGATAAACTATTCCATGTTCTCTGAATTCTCTTATGATATCAGCCTTTATATGTAAATCATGTACCCATTTTGAGCTTGCCTTGCTATACAGTGTGAGTTTTTGGTCTATACTTAGATTCTGCCATACTGTTTTCCAGATTTCCCAATGGTTTTTGTTAAATATTGAGTTTTTGGTCCAAAAGCTTGGATCTTGGGGTGTATCCTATACTAGATTCCTATGGTCAGTTGATATAATGTATTTTGTATGCAATCTATTCCACTGATCCACTACTCTATTTCTTAACCAGTACTAATTTGTTTTGATATTTGCAACTTTATAATGCAGGTCGAGATCTAGTAAGGCTAGACTGCCTCTTTTTTCATTTTATTTCATTGATTACTTTGATATCCTTGAGCTGTTGTTCTTCTTGATGAATTTTCTTATTATTTTCCCAGCTTTATAAAATATTTTACAGTTTTATTTATATGACACTGAATAAATAGAAGAATTTAGGTAGAAGTGGTGATTGTATGATATCAGCTACACCTACCCATGAGCAATGAATATTTTTCCAGTTTGGAAGTCATTTTAGTTGTGTGAAAGTGTTTAATGGTTTTGTTCATATAGTCCCTGAGTTTAGTGATAGTGCATTTAAAAAGCACTTTAGGTCCATAATATTATCTGATTCTTTCAGAAACACTGGGAGGAAGATACTGCACTTGCTATCTTAAATTACATAAATGAAGAATCTGATTTCATCACTCTGGGGTTCTCCTGGTGTGAGAATTCCCTCCCCTAAAGCAGACTGGCAATTCACCTAGAATCAATCAGTCAATCAACAAATATGTATTAAGTACCTACTACCAGCACCGTCATAATATTCTGTGGTTACAATCACAGAAAATCAAACTTTCTTTATTTGAAAGGAATTTATATTCAGATTGGAGAAGAGAGATAACAATTAAATATAGCCTGTCCCAAAAGTCATAGTGTAATTTAATTTTAATGCCTTCTAGAATATATATAGTGCAAAAAGACAAGGCTAAGAAATGAACGCAGAGAGTAGTTAAACACACAGTTCCTGGTACCTAGTAGACATGTAGTAAGTGTTTATTGACCACCAGCTATTGATAAAGTAATTTGAGAAGGAGGGCACTGACAACCTGGTGGGTGGTGGTGACCACCAGTAAAGGTTTCACGCAGAAGAGAATACCTGAGCTTCATTCTAAAAAAGAAAGGGACTTCCTGGTGGGGCATGTAAGAATGGACACAGTCCAGATGTCTTGAGGTATGTAATAGTACAGTGACTTACTTCCCTAGGGTTCTCCGACTATAGCATTTTCAGAGGCAGTATTTAATTCAGGTCTTCCTGACTCTACATTTAATCCTCTGTCACTCCTGTTGTGCCATTTCTGTGTTCATGTTTTACAAGGAGGGAAACTGAGGCTCAGAGAGTTTATATAGGATAGTAGAGAGTCTGGCAGAATCACAAGCAATCAAGGGTCATATCCTGTCTCAGTCCCTCATTTACCCTGTGACCATGGAGAAAAAATTTCCCCTCTCTAAACCTATTTTTCTAATTTTCCAACAGGGATACCAATGCCTTTCCTATCTATAATAATCCCCAGGGTTCTTGGGAAGAAAATATTTTACAAAACTTTTAAAAACACTATGGAAATATGAGAGCTCATTCTTCAATATGGCATCTAATTCATTTCGATTAGGCCCTTGCCTGGGCCCAATCTAAAAGAATATGTCATCAGTCACTTTCTTAAGCTGCTGACCAATCTCTCAAACTAATCATTTCTTTGCTCTTGCCTCCACTCTGGTTCATCCAACATGAGCATTAGTGACAACAGCCCATTGGGGATGGGGAACATGATGGAGAATGTCAATAGTTTTCTCTGTAGGGTTCATTTTTCAGAGTTATTGTTTAAAGATGTATTGAGCAAGACTCTTTCCTGATGAAAAAACAAGAGGATAAGCATTTATACCAAAATGCTGAGTTTAATGTTTCAAGGATGCATTTTCATCTGTACAGTCCCCATGCTTCATGTCTTTACATGGGGTGTTGCCCATGCCTGGAATGTGCTTTTTCCCCATCTTCACCACTTAGAATCCCTGTCTTCCTTCAAGGCTTGGGTCACATGTCACCTCTTACATGATAACTTCCCTGATTTGTCCTAATTGCTAGCATTACCTGCCCCCCTCCCCTCCATCATTTTTCATTTACTTTACATATATTCTATATTTACCAATCTATGTACAGGTTGGCCTCTCCATGTGCTACTCTACAAAAGAAAGGAAATTCCTTGAATGTATGTCATGAGGATCTCTTAAAGGAAACAGGGATAACTGATCTGATGCACAGAAGATTCAAGGAGGGGAGAGGGAAGAATTATTTTATTTAGCCTCTAAGGGTTGAAGAATAAAGGGATACAAGTTTGAAGATATAAATTTGGGTTGAATGTCAGAAAAAAATCCCAAATATTAGAGGTGTCCTAATGTGGAATGGACAGTTTTGAGAAGTGGCAAGTCCCTCTTCATTAGATATCTGGAATCAAAGTGTAGATTGCCCCTCGTCAAGCATGTTACAGTTGGGATTTCCTTTACTCTTTTACACTTCTCTATTACTGTCAAGGGCACTATCATCTTCCTATTAACCCAGACTTTCAACCTCCCTTCCCCTTCTTTGCCCTCCCCTCCTATTTCATCTTCTCCCCTTTCCTCCCCTCCCCTTCCCTCTCCACTCACATCCAGCACCTTCTCAATCTAATCTGGTATGACATTTCTACTTTCACAACATATCTCTTTTATGCTTCCCTTCTTTCCTCTGACACTGCTGCCACTCTGATGTGGGCCTTCATCCCTTAATGACTGGATCATTTCCACAGCCCGCTGGTTGGTCTTCCTACTTCAAGTATCTCCCCACTCCAGTCTATTCTCTATTCCAGATCTTCTTAAACTTTTTCCACTTGTGACTCCTTTTTGAATTTCTGTAGCATTGTTGGTGCCATGTGGCCTGAGAGCATGCACAGTGCAGAGTGCACATGATTTGTGTTCAGAACCAAGGCTGCAATGAAGTTGCAAATATAACACCGGTGAGCTTATCCAGAAACACCTCATATTTATTATGTATTTGATTTTTAAATTAATTTTTCTCTCTGTGCATTCAGAAAGCCTTTACTGTTGACAGATTTTAGTGGCCCCATATGGAGTTTTGACCCCATATGTTTGAGAAATTCTGCCAAATATCAAATTGCTCTTTCTAGCACATAAGTCTTAACTACGGCACTAATTTCCTTAATAAACTCCAGTGATTCCTTATACTCCCAGAAGCGAATATCAAATCCCTTTTGACTTTTGCAGCCTTCCCAGCCTGAGCCTTCCTACCTTTTCATACTTCTGTCTCCTTCCCCTCTACACAGTCTTTCATCCTGTTCCATTCCCCTCCTTGTAGTTCTTGAACATAACATACCATCTTCCCCTTCCAAGTATCATAACTGATGGTCCCTTTCACCTGGAAATGGGCTCTCTTCTCACCTCACCACACTCAGTTCAGATCTCACCTTCTCCAGTATCCTTTTTTTCCAACTTCCCTTAATGCTCGTGACTTTCCTATGAGATCACACCCACAGTTTATCCCAAAACCCTTCCAATGCTATGAGCATGATCCTATGTGTCAGGCACTGTGCTCAGCCATAGGATTATGAAGGCAAAACATACACACTCAAACACACACACATAGTCCTAGCCCTCTCAGGGATTTTACAATAGAATAGAGAAGACAGAATAAGCAGGTCTAGATAGATGAACAGCAGATAGAGAGAGAGGAGATGAGAGTAGATGGGTTATAGACTCTGAAGGTAAGGCATTAGCAGCTGATCATGCTGGGAAAGTGAAGTATTCACATCGGTACTCTAGGAGAATGTGGTCTTGAACTGGATTAAAACCTGGAAATTCCAGGTGGTGATGGGAATTGAGGTGCCCTGGAGAGTTCATCACCCTTTCCCTCTGTTAGGGACTCTAAGGTAATGCCAGATTTGTGGAAAGGGGCACACCTCTATGTAGGCTTGTGTGTATGTGCATGTGTGTGCACTTGTGTGTGTGTGTGTGTGTGTGTGGCAGTGGTATGGTAGTGGGTGTCTGGGTCTCTTTGTGCTTCAGTGGACTTAAACCTAAGTGCATCTCTAATCTGTTCTCTATGCATGTCTGTCTCCATGAACTTTGCAGGGAAGAGGCTTTGGCAGTCATATGAAATGACTCATGCCCTGTTCTGTTTCTACACATACATACATACATGCATACATACATACATACATACATACACACACACATACACACACACACACCAGAAAACTGGAAGGGAATAATTTACTGAATAAGTGGGGTAACATGATCAGATCTTCATTTCAGAAAGATCATATTGACCACTGAGTGAAGGTGATAGTATCTTTTACCCAGATAAAGTAGTGTCAGAGCAAGGGGAAGACAGTAAGACTTGGTACATACCTCCTACATATGAGGCACTGGGCTGAAGTTTTATATTTTCCCTCCTTTGATCCTCACAACAGTCCTATGAGGTAAAAGCACTATTATTCCTCACATTTTACAATTGAGGAAACTGAGACAAATAGAAATTAACAGATTTTTTTTTTGCACTGGGCTGGGAAAGGAGCACAAACTAGAAGAAAGCTTCCCAAAGAAAGATACTGACCTAAGCAGAATTTCATTCTCAGTATTTCCGTGTCCCACCATATGTGGCACTTGGTGCCCAGCAGTCACTGAGAAGAAGGGAAGACATGGCCACCATAGGTCGTTGTTAATGATGTCCAACCTTGGTGTGGAAATTTCCTTGTCCTGCAGGCAGAACTCATCATAGGCAAAACTCCCAGCCCCTAGATCCTGGGCTGAGGCACAGGATCCTGCTCAGACAGCATCCATTCAGCTCTCATTAAATGGGAGGCTGGGTGGATACATCAGAAACCCAGAGGTGGAGATGCTCAGCCTTCAGAAGCAAGCTCAATACACTATAGGAAGGTAAGAGGACTAGAGCCAGGTCTGGAGGCTGCAACTCAGCTGCTCAGGAGCTGTGTGATGGTGGCAGAGCTGAATGATGTCTCTGAGCTTCAGTCACCTCCTCCGTGGAAGGGAGAGAATGATACACTCACTATCTCACAGGGATTTGGTGGGAAACCATAAGGCAACTAGATGCCTCAATGGATAGATAAGATACAATGTCTGGAGTCAGGAAGACATGAATTCAAATCCAGCCTAAGATACTTACAAGCTGAGTGACCCTGAGAAAGTCACAACCCTATTTGCCTCAGTTTCTTCATCTGTAAAATGAACCAGAGCAGGAAATGGCAAATCACTCTAGCTCCAAGAAAACCCTAAATGGTTTCATGAAGAGTCAGACACTCTTGAAAATGAAAATTCCTGTCAAGTTAAAAGGAACATATCTCCCTCTTCCTAAATGTTGTGTATTCTAAAGTCCCTTCCAGTTCTGACAATTTACAACCTGAGGACATTCCTGCCTTAACATTCTATCTTCTCTCTTTTGAGATTCCTAGATCTGACAGTTTGTGATTCTAAGTGGGGATGTTCTGGAAGAGGTTTAACGACTAGTCTTCCATTTTTAAAACTGTAAGCAGGGCACAGTTTTGAGGTTAATCTTTATTATTAATATTCTTATTGATAGCTAGGTGGCACAGTGGACAGAAAATTCTACCAAGAGGTAGCTGGAAGCACAGTGGATAGAGAGCTGGGCCCAGAGTCAGAAGGACCTAAGTTCAAATCCATCCACAGATATTTCCTAACTTTGTGATTCTGAATCTCTGTTTGCCTCAGTTGTCTCAACTGTAAATTAGGGATAATGAGACCTACCTCCTAGGGATGTTGTGAAGACACAATGAGATGCCGTGGCTGGCACATGTATGTACTCTATCAATGCCTCTTCTTTCCCCTCCCTCTTAGGTAGAATGTGAATGTTATCTGGGCATTAAAAACAAAGTGTTTTGGGAATGATCATAAGACCAAAATAGTGTGTAAGAAATCTCAGTGTGGCTGATAATCTAGGACATTTGTCAATGGATATTTAGGATTTGTGTTTGATGGAGAGATCTCAGTTTAGGGGAACAAAATATCTATAGCAAGGATTTGATACTGCTAATGTCCATAGCTCAACCAAAAACATGTGTTTTGTGGCCCAGCTCTCCTCTTTTCTGTTCCCCATGCCTAGAATTCTCTTCCTTTACACTCCAGCATCCTAGATATGAGTGTGGTGTGTGTGTGTGTGTGTGTGTGTGTGTGCGTGTGTGTGTGTGTTCAAATATTTGTGCCAGTATGGGTGATTGTGCATGTGTGTGTGAAAATGGTTGCCGATCTCAAACCCTTCATGCCTTAGCTCAAAGTCATTGTGACTTCTGCAGGCAGACATGAACATCTTCCTTTACTAGTCAAACTCCTGTTGACAATCCTGGCTTCTCTATCCCTGCCATCCCACACAACTTAACTAGTACTGGCTGAGGGGGACAATAAATGCTTAAACGTTGTAGGTTTCTTCCAATATCTGAAACTTTTGCCCCAAAATGGAAGACCCCAGAGCAAAGGGGCAAGTTAAAAGGAGGTACATTTTGGCTTGATATCAGGAAAATCTGCACAATGATGAATGTCTCCCTAAAGGACAAAGGGGTACCAGGAATTGGGGGTGGGTGGGAGCGCCGCCTTGTGCAAGTACTTCAAGTAAAAGCAAGGAAAACAACCACAGGCAATCTATACTCTGCATTCCTTTTTGGTGTGGGTCAGACCAAATGGACAATGTCTCTTCTAACATTAAAATTCCATGATCTGTGACTAGTGCAGTAGAGTGAAGGGCATGTTATACTTGGGTTCAAATCCAGCCCTTCCAATTTGCTATCTTTCTGACATCTAGAAAGTCTTCCCATCTCCATCTCTTTATCTATAACATAAAAGGGTTGGACATAATGACTTCTTGGGTGCTTTCCAAATCAAAATTTAAAGTCCTATTATCTTCCAACATTTTAGTTAGAAAATCTCTTTCTGTTCCCTTTTTCAAAGGGCATAATGCACAAACATGCTAAAACTCTCCAATTTAGACAGGTGATATAGTCAGTGGAGATGGACAGAAAATCAGGAGACCAAGCCCAAAGTCAAAATCACCAACTATAGACCTCAATTTGCCCATCTGTCAAATAGCCATAATCATATTTTTCCCCTGTATGTGTCCTGACAGATATAGTGTGAGAATGAGATCATTGTGGTATGTCTTTTTAAGTTTTAGAATTTTGCTTTTGTACATGTATATATATATATACCTTTTATCTACTTTCCTTTCTTAGAATGCCGGTTTAGGGAAAAGAATTAAAATGCATGGTTAGGGATCTGTGAATGGGAATTTCAAAATGGAAGAACTGAATCAAGATCAGACTATTGGTGTATAAGCATTATGTATCAGGCACTGGTGCCTGATAATGGAGAGGCAAAGGAAGAGAAGAGACAGTTGCTGCCCTTGAGAAGCTCAAGGTCTCCTGGGGAAAACCACATGCACACAGTTGTGCAGATAAGATCTGTATAGTATAAGGTGAAGATAATCAGAGAGAAGTCACAACAAATTGTAAGGGGATAGGGAAAAGAGTCCTGTGGAAGGCAGGATTTTGATGGAAGCCAAAGAATCGAGGAGGCAGAGATGAGGAGGGAACACATGCTTGGCATGGGAACTACACAGTGAGAAAACCTGTAGGCAGGAGATGGCATCTTGTTCAAGGATGAAGAAGGGGTCTTGGAGAAAATATGGCAGGAGAGGGTAAATGCTAAGTCTAAGAAAACTGGAAGGGAAAAGTTTACTGAGTAAGTGGTGTAACATGATCAGACCTTCATTTCAGAAAGATCGTATTGACCACTGAGTGAAGTTGATAGTATCTTTTACCCCAATAATGTAGTGTCAGAGCAAGGGGAAGACAGTAAGACTTGGTATCTACCTCCTACATATGAGGCACTGGGCTGAAGCTTTATATTTTCCCTCCTTTGATCCTCAAAACAATCCTATGAGGTAAAAGCACTATTATTCTTCACATTTTACAGTTAAGGAAACTGAGACAAATAGAAATTAACAGACTTTTCTTGCACTGGGCTGGGAAAGGAGCACAAACTAGTACACAGGCTTCACCAGCACAGACAACCGTGACAAAACCGGAGCAGACCAGCAAACCCAGGGAACTGAATTGTTGGCAGCAGTGCCAATTCGCAGAACTCTCAGAAGAGTAGGAGGGGTATGTTGGAGCTGGATTAGAGAGAGGTGCAGTCCTACACAGGGCCGGTGGCAGCAGCAGCAACTGCTCCTAGGGCTATCAACGCACAGACTGAATGTTTGAAAGGCACTGATTTAGACATCCAGGAGCCAAGATGGCAGAGTAAGCAGCAAGTCACTTTCACCCTCTCTTATTGACCTTGAAAAATTAGATAATATCACCATAGGAAAAATCTTGGAATAGTAGAGCCAGCAGAAAAATGGGGTACAGCAGTCTTTTAGCTCAGGAGGTTAGGGGGGTTAACAGGAAAGGTTTCTCTTGTTGTGGCTGAAGGATAGCAGGATGGGATACATCCCAGCAAGTCAGCAGTAAGCCTCAGCATACCAGCAGGAAATCCTAAGCCCCAGGGTGAAGGACCAGGCAGGTGCCAATGCCAAGCACACATTACCTGCAGATCAGCATAAGGTAACTAATAGACTATTACAACACCTGCCAGCACCTGAAAACCAGAAAACCAGCAGAGGAAGTCTGGGACAGTGCCTCCTGGACCCCAGAAGCAGAGATCAAATCCAAAAACCAGGAGAAAAGGGCAAACAACATGAGCAAGAAGAGTAAAAAAAATCAGTGACCATAGAGAAATGTCTTGGTGACAGGAAAGATCAAAACACCAATTCAGGAGAGAACAACATGGTCAATATATCCACATCTGAAACCTGAAAGGGGAATACAAACTGATCTGGAGCCCAAAAAGCTTTCCTGGAAAGGTGAAAGAAGGATTTTAAAAGTGAAATAAGAGAGGTAGAAGAAAAATTTAAAAATACAATTGATAAAATGGGAAAAAAATATCCTGAAGAAATTAACAGACTTTCCTAGGATACTACAGGTAGTAAATGCTGAAGTCAAATTTTATCTCAGATCTTACTGATTCTAGACTTAACAATCTATCTACTACCTAACTGCCTCTGATGTGGACACATATGGAAGAAATACTATCAAGGCAAAATTGGCAGTTTCTGTTCAAGAAATTGGATATTTAAGTGAGAAAAAGTGAGAAGTTAGTTGGGGATGACATAGATGTTGTGAGCCTGGATGACTGAGAAGATGGTGGTATCCTTTACAATAATAGGGGAATTGGGAAAAGGGCAGGATTTGGGGAAAAGATAATGAAATCAATTTTGGATATTTTGAGTTCAAGATGTCTAGTTGTCATTCAGTTTGAAATATCTGAAATGCTGTAGAAAATGTAAGATTGGAGGTCAGTAAGGAGTTTAGGAAAGGATGTGGAGATTTGAGGATCATAAGCATAGAGACAGAGTGGGAATCAAGGTTGGAAGCTGAAGAGATCACCAAGCTAACAAGTATAGAGGGAAAGCTCAGGCCAGAACCCTGTGTCACATCCAGAAGATAGCAATGCTGCTAGATATGAAAATTCAAGAAAGGAGACTGAGAAGGAGTGGTCACACAGGTAGGAGGAAAACCAGGAGAGAATCACTAATTTTGAATTGTTTGAATTCAGAGCTAACTTATTCTCCAGTTCCATAGAAGATGACCTAGAAGAAGTACAGAAAAGTAGAAGGAAGAACAGATTTATGGAAGAAGATGACCATTTCAAGTTTTCATATGCTGACTTTGAGATATTACTTAGACATGTTTGGACATATTCAGCAAGTAATTGGGAGTATTGAATGGTAGTTGAAGAGATAGACCGGGATTATTTATATAGGTTTTAGCTCCTTAACAAAAATAATTTTTATTTATTATTATCAATAGAAGGAAGGGTGGAAGCAGCAGCAGCAGCGCCGGCGGTGGCAGCAGCGGTGGCAGCAGCAGCAGAAGAAGAAGAAGAAGAAGTAATATTAATAGTTTAATAGAAATGGTAGTGGTAGTGCTAGTGCTAGTGGTTTGCCTAGGACCTGGAACATAATAATATGTCTCTGATACATAATAGTTGTGTAATACATGTTTATTAGTAAACATTTGAAAGATAAGATGAGATCAAAGAATATGAGTTAAAATGAACATCACCAATCATGAGTATGCAAGGGGAACATAAAAGGACCAAAGAATAAGGGACATGATGGGATAAATATGTAATAGGGCTAGGATTGAATCATGAACTAAGAAAAGGTTTTAAAAAACAGCTGACCAAATGGGAAGAAAAGAAAAAATGAATGCCAAGGAAGGCAAAAGAGAACATGTATGGAAAAAGAGAATAATCAAGAGTTTCAAAAGTGACAATAAGGTCAAATAGGATAAGAATTGGATAAAGGTTGTCTGAGATCACTGGTGACTTTTTAGAAAATACTTTTAATAAAGTGACAGGGTCAGGAAGTCATGTTATAAATGATTCGGAAATGACTGGGTGGTGAAGAAGAGCAGGTAGAGATTGCTTTCACTTAGTCTGGAGAATAGCTGACTCAGAAGTATATAAGAACTTCTTTCAATTATCTGAATGGCTGCAATACAGAGGAGAGAGCTTAGATGCGCTGGATTGTCACCAAAGCAAACCACAAGCAATAAGGTAGAAAAAAATAAGGAGTTCGTTGGGGCTTGATGTCTGGGAGAACAAACAAACAAGAAAAAACAAACCTTTCTAACAATTCTAAAAAATAAAAAATAAGGATTCATACGGAGGTAACACTGAGGTTATGGGCTGCCTTCAGATTTGGTGTTCTGGATATCTGCAAGAAAGACTTGACAACAGCTTTTCCAACATGTATGGGGAATGGGGACAGGGGCAAGATAGCTTTCATATATGGAATGAACTAGATTCCCTCTTTCAGCTCCCCAATTCCTAAATTCACTCTAGAAACTTGGTAGCAAAAAACTCAAAGTGGGGAAGGATAATTACTTAAGGAAGCAGCTCAGTCAAGTGACCCTTTGTTAAGGAGAGCATAAAGTATTTGTACATCAAAGAGATGAAGCAAAGAAGGGGGAGGAGGAGGAGAGGAGAGAAGGAGAAGAGGAGAGGAGAAAGAGAGGAGAAGAGAGGGAGGAGAGGAGAGGAGAGAAGAGAGGAGAGAAGAGGAGAGGAGAGGAGAGGAGAGGAGAGGGGAGAAAGAGAGAGAGGATTTTAGGGAGGGTGTAGAAAAACACTTCACACAGATGAATTCAGTTAAAAACAATTAGGGAAAAATTAATTGCTCATGAGCCAATATAACAAAAATGAAAATTCTACCAGAATTAATTTATGTAATATCATAAATCAAACTATCAAAAATTCATGTTATAAAGATGGAAAAAATATTAACAAAAATCTTCTAGGGTGGCACACCAGTCCTGGAGTCAAGAGGACCTGAGTTCAAACCCAACAACAGACACTTAAAGCATTTACTAGCTGTGTTACCTTGGGCAATTCACTTAATCCTGATTGCCTTGCCTTCAACCCTCCAAAAAAAATCAACAGAAGGAACAAAAGGTCAATAATATCAAGGAAATCAATGGAAAACACATATGAAAGAAGGTGACCTACTAATATCCGATCTCACGCTGCGTAAGGAATAATAGTCATGAAAACAATCTAATTCTGGCTAAGAAATAGAGGGGTGGGTCAGTGAAATGGATTAGGCACATGATATACAGTAGTAAACAAGCATAGTTATCTAGCATTTGAGAAAATCAAATGTCTAGTCTATGGGATTATTTGACAAAAATGGCTGGGCAAATTGCAGAGGAGTTTACACAGAGACTTGGTATTGATCAATATTCTAACATTGTATATCAACATAAGGTAAAAATGTATACATGATTTAGACATATAGGTTTAAAACATAAGCAAATTAGGGGAGGAAGGAAAATTTTACCAGTCAGATCTATGGATAAGGGAAGAATTTATTACCAAACCAAACATAGAGAACATTGTGAGAAAGAAAATGGATAATTTTGATTACATTAATTAAAAGAAAAAAAACTTACACAAATAAAACCAATTCAGCTAAGATTAGAAAGAAAGTAGGACATTGAGGGAAATTTTACAGCAAATTTCTTTGATGAAGGTTGCATTTCTTAAATATGTACAAATCTGAATCAAATTTATAAGAATACAAGTCATGCATCAAGTGATAAATGGTCAAAAGCTATGACCAGAAAGTTTTCCAAAAAATAAACCACAACTACATATGGTTGAACATGGTGTAGTAAAAGCAGGAAATTGCCTGAGCTCATTCCCCAATTACCTCCAATGCCCATAAAAAAATGATTCAACAAATTTTCAAGCTACAGAAAGAACAAATGATAGAGTGAGGTAAATCTCCCATTAAAGACAGTCTGGCAGGCCAACAGAAAGGGTCAATCACACCAAGGTAGGAATGGAGCATAGTCCTGAGTGGGCTACCCTGGCACAGATGGGCAATGTAGATTGGGCCTGAGTCAAACAGTAGGAATGAATCACTGGCAGATGTGGCAATTTCTAGATTTCTCAAGCCACAAATGCCAAATACAAAGTCAAAGGACAATGGGGAAACTCCATTAGACCTGGGTGAGAGAAGAGCACAGTGAAAAAGCCCCTGAGCCCAGGTAGAGGAGGTGGCACCAGTTGTGGAGGCAGCAATAACAACAGCAGCCTCAGTAGCTGCTTCTAGAGGTCCAGGTCCACAGATGGGGGTGTGACCAAGCAGCTGATCAGAGAGCAATTGAAGAAATCTCTTTACTGACAGGGAGACAGGATTCCCTTGCTCTGCTGTGCTTGGATCTAGATCAAAGTCTTGGGTGGCTATCCTGCGGTAAGGAGAAGCACTGGTGTGGCAGAATGTGGTGGCTATGGAAGGGGAGTCCTCCTCACAGTTCTGAGGCAGGTGTCTAGAAGTATCTCTGACTACAGCAGTACAATACCCCCAGAAATTTGGGACAAAGCCCTCTCTACTCTGGAAGTAGAGTTCTATCATGGTGTAGAGTTCTATCATGGTAAAGAGTTCAAAACTAAGGTGATTGTCTAGGAAAGAGGGAAAAATAGGAAAAGAAATCGAACTATAGAATCCATCTTTGTTGATAAAAAAAGATCAAAATAGAACCAGAGGAAGGCAAGGAATTCAAAATAACTGCATCAAAAGGCTTCAAGAAAAATATTAACTAGTCACAGGCTATGGAGAAGCTCAAAAAGAAGTTTGAAAATCACGTAAGAGAAGTAGAGGGAAGAAAACTCCTAGGAATATTACAGCCAAATTCCAGAGTTCCCAGGTTAAGGAGAAAATATTACAAACTGTCAGGAAGAAACAATTTGAGTATTGTGGAAACATAATCAGGATAACACAAGATCTAGCAGCTTCTACATTAAGGGATCAAAGGACTTGGGATATGATATTCGATGGGGTCAGCTGGGATTAAAACCAAGAATCACCTACCCAGCAAAACTGAGCATGATACTTCAGAGGAAAGTATGGACATTCAATGAAATAGACGATTTTCAAGCATACTTGATGAAAAGACAAGATCTGAATAGAAAATTTGACTTTCAAATGAAAGAAACAAGAGAAACATGAAAAGGTAAATAGGAAAGAGAAATCACAAGGAACATATTAAAGTTGAACTGTTCATATTCCTACATGGAAAGACAATATTTGTAACTCTGATGCTTTCCTCAGTATTAGAATAGTGTGTGTGTATGTGTACATATGTGTATGCATAGGTACATATATATATATATGCATGTGTGTGCATGTATAGGTATACATAGACAAGAAGGCATAGGGTGAGTTGAATATGAAGGGATGATATCTAAAAAAATAAAATTAAGAGATAAAAGAAGGGGGGAGAAAGGGAGAGATATAATAGGGTAAATAATATCACATGAAAGAAACAAGAGAAAGCTGTTACAACGGAGGGGAAGAGCAGGAAGGTGAAAGAAAATGAGTCAACTTTACTCTCCTTGGATTTGGTTCAAGGAAGGAATAACATACACACTCAATTGGGTATCTTACCTTACAGAAAAGTAGGGGGAACAGAATAAGAGGGGACAATGACAGAAGGGAGGGCAGTTTAGGGGAAAGGGTAGTCAGAAGCAAACATTTTTAAAAGGGACAGAGTCAAAGAAGAAAATAGAGTAAATGGGAGATGTGAGAAAGGACAGAGGGAAATATAATTAGTCTTACATAGTATGACTACTATGGAAATTTTTGCATGACTACACATGTATAACTTGTACTGAATTGCTCAATTACACATGAGGGTGAGGAGGAAAGAAGGGAGATAATCTGGTATTCAAAGTTTTAAAAACAAATGTTAAAAATTTGTTTTTACATGCAACTGGGAAATAAGATATATTGGCAATGGGGTAGAGAAATCCATCTTGCCCTTCAAGAAAGTAAGTGGGAAGGAGCTAAGGTGGTAGGAAGACAACAGGAATATAAGAGAAGGCAGCCTGAAGGAAGGGGTAATCAGTATCCTTGCCTTCTTGGGGTGGGGGTTCAGGGGGAGATGGGGAGAAAATTTGGAACTCAAAATCTTGTGAAAATGAATGTTGAAAACTAAAAATGAATAAATAATTTCTTTTAAAAATGCCTATCTGTGGTTATATGTAAAATATATGGTTATGTGAAAAATCTATGGCCTAAAGAAATGTGAATTAAAACAGCTCTGAGGTACCACCTCATACCTGTCAGATTGATTAATATAACAACAAGGGAAAATGACAAATACTGGAGGTGATAGGGACAATTTGTGACACAAAGGTGCTGTTATTGGGGTTTTGAACTGATCCAATAATTCTGGAGAACAATCTGGACTTCTGCCTAAAGAGTCATATATCTGTGCGTATCCTTTCA
The DNA here is from genome assembly GCA_028646575.1 of Pseudocheirus occidentalis. NCBI lineage: Eukaryota > Metazoa > Chordata > Mammalia > Diprotodontia > Pseudocheiridae > Pseudocheirus > Pseudocheirus occidentalis. The sequence continues at coordinate 319,178,486 of CM053595.1, forward strand.
TGAAGTGCTACCACTACTAGGTGTGTATTGCCCCGCCCCCCAAAATCTTTTAAAGGAAAAGGACTTATCCATACAAAAATATTAATCATGGCTTTTTTGCACCAGCAAAGAATTGGAAATTGAAAGGATGTCCATCAGTTGAGGAATGGCTGAATATGCTGTGGTACATGATTGTGACGAAATATTATTGTGCTATAAGAAATGATAAATAAGAAGGATTCCAAGAACCTGGGGAGACTTATATGAACTTATACAAAGTTAGATGACCAGAACCAGGAAACATTGCACACAATAACAGCAATATTTTATGATGATCAAGTCTGAATGACTTAGCTATTCTCAGCAATACCATGATGCAAGACAATTCCACAGGACTCATCATGAAAAATGCTATGTGCCTCCAGAGAAAGAAATGGTGGAGGCTGAATGAAGACCAATGCATGTTTTGGTTTTTTTTGGTTTTTTTGTGGTTGTTATTGTTTGCTTGTTTTTTATTTCTTTATTTTTCTTTTGTTTATTCCATTAGGTCTGTGTTTTCCTTTGCGGCATGGCAAATATGGAAATATGCTTTGCTCTACTACATATGCTTTTGTTGTTCAGTCACTTCAGTCATGTCTGACTTTTGATTATCCCATTTGGAGGTTTTTTTGGCAAAGATACTGGAGTAGTTCTTAATTTCCTTCTCCAGATCATGTTATAGATGGGGAAACTGAGGCAAACAGGGTTAAGTGACTTGCCCAGGGTCCTGCTACTAGTAAATGTATGCGGTGAGATTTGAACCTAAAAACATGAGTCTTTCTAACTTCAGACCTCTTATTCAATATGCTGTGCCACCTACAGGAAGGGGAAGGAGAGAGAAAGAGAGCATCTGGAACTCAAAATTTTTTTAAATTATATTTAGAATTTATTATATGTAATTATATAATATTATAATTTATACTTAATGTATCATCAATATATTTATTTAAAATTATTTTTCATGTGCAATTGAGAAATATTTAATGAAATGAATAAAATATTTTTTGGGGAAACAAATCCATTTCCTTGTTTCTCTCAAAAGCATCTAAGTTGCACATCAAATAGAGTGCTGGGCATGGAATCAGGAAAATCTGTATCCAAATCTTACCTCAGACACTTGTTAGCTGTGTGATCCTGGGCAAGTGACTTAACCCTGTTATCTCAATTTTTTGCCTGTTAAAATGAACAGGATCTGAGTAAAGAACGCTGGTGATGAGGATCTGAACAAGGGCTTTAGCTGAGGAACTGAAAAGAAGTGCTCAGTTTTGTAAGAAAATAGCAAGGTAAAGTCAGTTCTCACTTATGATATCATCGCCTTTCTTTGGCAGAAAGACCAGCAGAGAGAACTCCTCCTAACAGCTTCTCCTGGGTCTCATCTCTATACATGAAAAAGAACCAAAAATGACCTTCCTTGATTTCAAAATGTGGTGCCTAGTCTTCTGTGGCATTTGTTTATTACAGATAAGTTTTCATTTATTGAGACTTTGTTATTGATGTTTGGGATAACATGGTATGAAGTGACGGCTACAGAAAGCCAGCCACTATTGTCTTAAAGGAAGGAGACCCTATTCATCAGCACTCTCATATACTCTTCAGGGTGCACCAGCTCTCCTTGACTGTGAAGCCACCAGCTATCAGGTTTAATAAGGAGAGACGGGAAATACTAAAGTACGCTATCTCTGGGACACAACTTTGATTCTATCTCAGCAAAGTGCAGACAGACATTAATGTTCCATCGTGTTTATTAAAGAATTGAAGGATCTAAGAAGGCTGGGGATGATTATATAACCAAGGACAAAGAAGAGGTACTGCTTTTGACCATCAGGAAGAATAATAAAGACTTTGCATTCAAAACTTGTTTTCTTTTCTTTACACCTGACCTAAAATGTTCTTTTTTTCTAAAATTTAGCAAAACAATCAGAAAAACAAGGGAAATAACATGGTCTTAGATTGTACCAAGAGACCTAGTGTCAAGACTAAGAAAGTCAATAACTTCGCCAAAAAGGAAAAGATTTCTATTGGAGGCAAATATTTATAGCAGCATTTCATGTAACAAAGAACTGAAACAGAGTGGATGTCCATCAATCATTCAGTCAACAAACTTTTATTAAGTACCTATATGCTATGCAGTGTGCTAAGCAGGGGGATGAAATGAAAGACCCTCAAGGAGGTCATATCCAAATGTGGGATACATTTGTATGTGTGTGTGTATATATATATATATAGTATGTAAAATGCATATAATATATATTATGTGTGTATATAATTATACATAATGTGAATATATATGTACATATAAGATGTATATAATTAGATACATAAATGATACATATACAGAGAGTAGGGGGAAAGTAAACTCTGAGGGAAAGTACAAGTAGTGGGTGTGGTGGAAGTGATGTTGAGAAGTCCTCATGATGTTGTTAGAATTTGAGGAGGTGAGTTTTGAAAGGAGCCAGAAAATCTAAGAGGTTTAAAGGGATGAGGCAGAACATCCCAGGCATCACACTTACCCAGAAACTACAAAACACATGAATAAGTGGTCACAGATGAAAAGAATGAAGTATAATTGCCCTAAAAGAAGTGATAAGGAGATTTACTACAAGTCAGGAAAATATATTAACAAATTCTAAGTAAAATATTAAAATAACTTATATAATGACTAAAATGGTCACAAGGAAAACAACATGGAAAGACTTCAGGACCCTGGTAATTCATCAACTAAAGCCACCAGAAGAATGACAATGAAGCTTCTCCCCACTGGTAGGCAAAGTTCAGGAGGGGTGGAATGGGACATAGATTTTCAGGCATATCAACATGCGGATCATATGACTATATTTATTCATTATGAGGGAAGAAGATGAAGGTGGGTTGAATTGAAGTTGTCAAGGAGAAGCTGGAGACCATTAATCTGGAAAGTTAGAGTTGAATTTACTATTAGGTATGATCTATACTAGAAAGCAGCTGAGGTCTTTAGCACTTCAAAAATTCACTAATTTGATTTCTCGGTAGTATGAAAATATTGTAGAGAGTCATAGAGAAGGAAGGAAGGAAGTGTAATGCCAAGCAAAGGCAACTTCCAAGGTTCAGATTACCAGCATAGCAAACCCCATTGATTCAGCAAACATTCACAGAACAGGGAAAATCAAAATACAGTATAACTCATTCATTTATCAGGTAAGTTCTTAATTCAGTCTAGGTACTAGGTATTAAGGTACTAGGTACTAGGTACTAGGGTACTAGGTACCCTAGTGGGTACATTCATTTAAGTCACTTCTCAAATGGAGATAGAGTTCTTAATTCAATCCAGGTACTACTCCATCCCTAGAGGGTACATTCATTTAGTCAAAGTCTTTTTTCAAATGGAGATCAGATTCCAATCATCACAAAAAGGCCAAAGGTTTCCCACTGCTGGATTCAAAGTAATTACAATACCATCCATCAACACCAAGCACTTTCTCAAAAGGGGGAGGAGAGCACAAAAGGCCATCCACCCTTAAGCCATAACAAGGTCAAGAAATCATCTCAGCATTGAAAGCCCAAGGAAAGATCCCTCTTTCATCTTGATCTGAGGAAAGCCCTCAGCAATCTCTTTTCCTGGGGAGACAAGGCTCAACAAAGTCATAGCCAGTGTCCTCATCAAGTCACACTCTGTCTGTAGAACAGTCTCAGAAGCCCTGAAAGTATCAGCAAGGCCCCCTTCCAGGATTTCTGTGAACATACAACAAGAAAATCCTTCTTCAGGGCTTCTGCACCAACAGCCAGGTTCCAGGACCTCTACAATAGCCACACTGTCCACCATCAGGTGAATCTGGAAAAACAATATCAAAACAGACAGACAAAATACCAGCATCACAGCCATACCTCCTCAGTTCTCAGTAGCTCCAGGTGGCAGTCCTCAAAAGTCTTGCGAAGATCCAATGAGCTCTCAGTAACTCAGGCTCCACAATACTGGATATTGCTCTCCCCAAAAGTACTTCTGGCTTTCTCTGGGCTTGAGCCTTTTTTCAATTCATGGCTTCTCCCAGTTCAGCCCTCTCTCTTCATGTCAACAAGTCCACCCCACAAGTGAGATTTACAAGCTCTGGGTCTTAACACTAAACCCAAAAGCCAAGTCAATTCAGGGGCATCTCCAAATTTCATTACCATTACAGGAAAGAAAGAAGGAAGGAAGGAAGGAAGGAAGGAAGGAAGGAAGGAAGGAAGGAAGGAAGGAAGGAAGAAGGGATAACAGGGGAAGAGAGGGAAGGAGTAGAGAGTGGAGGAGAGGAAAAAAGAGGGGAGAGAGGAAAGGGGAGGGGAGAGGAGGGGAGGAGAGAAGAGGAGAAAATATGAGAGGAGAAAAGAAGACAGGAGAACACAGGAAAGAGAGAAGTAAGGAAGGGAAAAAGGAAGGAAAGGAGGATGAAAAGAAGGAAGAATGAAAGGAGGCAGGAACAAAGAAAGGAAGGGAGGGAGGAAGAAAAGGAGGGAATGAAGAAGGTAGGAAGGAAAATAAAAGAGCATTCATGAAATAATTTTAAAATGCATATAAGAAAGCAGAAGGAATTTCAGAAGGAAACAAAACCAGGCCATTTTTAACTGCCATATTAAATTTAATATACAGTTAAACAAGGGAACTATAGAATTAGATATATAATTTTCTACTGTGTTCCTTCTATTTTAAAATTACATGTTGAGTTTTTTAAGTAATATTTGAAAAGATGTTTAAAAAAATTCACTTTTCTATCTCAGGTAATGTTTTACCTTCAGTTTCTCGACACCAGTATCAGCAAGCACCCTGGCATACCCAGGGTGGCTGCTAGCACAGGTTCTTAGATCTGCTTTTCTAAAGAAAAGCAACTCAAAATGGGTTAACAGTCTTATTTTAATCAAAAAACGTACCTCATTTACATAGTTCAGGGGAAAAAGTCAGCACCCTGAACTTCAGAGAATATAAACAGAATACAAACAAATTACAAGGAGAATTTACAAGCAAACAGAGAAACAGATCAGCCAGATGGACTTCCAACCATCTGATCATTATCATGATCATATCATGATCCATTCATACCTAGTCAATAACCAGAGAGGGAAGCACCAACATCTGGGTTTTTCAAAGCTGGGGGGCTCAACAGCTTCCCAGAGTCTCAACTGGCCAAATCACACAACTCTTCTCAAAGTGAGCCCCAAAGCAAAAACTCACATCAGGGTGTATATATAGCCTTTTCCTGGATCATAGAATGTCACAGCCCTATTGACAGACTGCCCAATCACAAAACAACAAGGTGTGGGCATTCCCGAAAAACAAGCCTCATGCCACAGGCTCCATGTGACCACATTCTGCCTATTAGGGGGCAGAGTATACTTTCAAATCAGGGAAGATACTCAGAGCCACTTATGACACTTAAGCAAAGGGTCTAGGGGCGGGGAAGATCTTTAGATTTCCATAACAACACCCTAGGATCGCCTTTCCCCCAAATTACCTTGAAGATGGCATCTTAAAGCTGTTTGATAGTCCCTCTGCTGACCCTCCCTTGGAGGAAATCCTTGGGAGAATCAGAACTAAACTAGAAAGAAGTTTACATTATCCATATGTGAACTCCAAATCTGTCAATTTACAGAAAAAGACACTGAAATACAGAGAGAAGGGCCACCTATGAGGTTGTACAGGTTCAAAAAAAAAATAAAATCTGTTTGTCAAAGTCAGGATTTCTGACTCCAGATCACACTTCCCCCTACCCCCCCCCCCACACCACTTCATTTGCTTTCTCTACTATTTCAGGCAATGTCTAATTACAAGCCCAGAAATACCTGCTGAAGAGGCTTTAATTAATACTTTAAGGGTCTTGAGAAGTGAACCACAATTGTACACAGAGGCCTTGATCTTGTGCAAATTGCTTTAGTTTGAAGAGGACATTTGCAAGGAGAGCTGGAGATCACACCATCTAACTAAGTTTTACATTTCAGTCTTCCAGGGTTAATGATGCTATTAGACCCATTTTTCCCCTTGCAAGCTAACCAGGACCCCATTTTACCAGAAGCAGGTGAATAGACCATTTTTATTTAACTTGATATATTCAATTTCTTCCCCAAATAAAGCACAGCCAGTCAATTGCTGGATAATATGGGTTATAAATTCTCTTCGATTCATTCTTATTAAAAATGTCTAACATTTTCTCTTACAGTCATATTAAAAAATTGACTGAATTTTCCAGTTTCTTTCAGCCAATGACATAGCATGAACTATGATTTTTGCACCAAGCAGCTCCTACTGCCTTCCTCACAAATGGAAAAGAGGAGGCTGTAGGCAGGAGGCCTCAAGAGTGCCCAGTGTTTCTGAACAGAGCCACCCCAGGAGCAGGGGAAGGAGAGTTCTATGGGTCAGGTCTCATGACCTGCATCTTGTCCTGGCTCTACTAACTTACTAACTACATGACACTGGATATTGTTTCTACCCTCAGAACATCAATTTCTTCATCTAGAAAAAAGGGCTAATATTGCAGTGGTGTAGCAAAAACAATGCTGGATTTGGGGTCAGCGGACACCATTCTTAATTCCAAACCTAAAACTAACAGGTGGTACATAGACGGACAGACAAACTTAGGTTTGCTAGGTGCTTTACCTATATTCTCTCAACTGATTCTCAGAATAATTTTGCAGAGCAGTATGCTCTTATCTTCATTTTACAGTGGGAAAATGGAGTCTGAAAGAAGTTAAATAATTTGCCTGGGGTCACATGACTAGGAAGTACAAAAAATTCAAACTCATGTCTTCCTGATTCCATGTCAACAGTATGGCACCTAATTTGTAGCTTTAGTTATTTGGACAAGTCATTTCTTCTCTCCCACTATATCTCTTCTAGGCATCTCAAACTGAACATATCTAAAACCAAACCTATTATCTTCTCTTCCTGCCTCTCAAAATCCAATTTTTCTTTCTAATTTTGACTTTTGAAGTCCTTCATGGTCCCTTATGTATATATTCTATGATCCAGTGACATTGGTCTTCAAACTTCTCCATCCTGGACTCATCTCCCAACCTATGACTTGTCACTGGCTGTACCCCATGCTTGGAATGCTCCCCTTCCTCATTTTTACCTCCTGGTTTCTCTTCCTTCCTTGAACATTCACCTTAAATTTCATCTTCTGAAAGAGGACTTTCCTGGTCTCTTTTGTTGCTAGTGCTATGCCCCTGTGATTAACTTTCACTTATATCGTGTATGTAGTTAGCTCTTTGAATATTTTCTCTCTCATCAGATTGTAAGCTTCTTGATCATAGGATTTTTTTCTCTGTTTTTGTTTCCCCAGTGCTTAACACAAATTTGGCATACAGTAAATGCTTAATAAATGCTTGTTGAGTGATTAATTGATTTATTGGATTTCAAGTCCTTCTGCTTTAAAGTGAAATTCTATTTGAGACTCCACTAGTTTAAAATTTGTGAAACGTTGGTCTAGATATGCAATGCCATCCATGTCATTTCTTGTTCATGTGACTTCCTTCTGCTGCACTTGGGAAACCACTGTAACTTAGTGCCTTTGAGAATTACCTGGAATATTTTGCTATTGAGTCATTTGGCCGAGATAACAGAGCTAGTATTTGCTGCAGAACTTGAACCCAAGTCTTCCTCTCTCCAAGGCTGTCCTTCTGTGTCAGAGAAGTGAATTCAGAGGTCCCAGAGACCTCATCACTTTTACTTCATTCATATGTGAATTTTGGCAAGTGGCTTATCTACTGTTACTCAATCTCCTCATCTACCCAATGAGTAAGCTGGACTGTAGGGTCTAAACTTGTCCTCTCAAGTTCCAAATACATATATGACTTCATAATCCTGGAGTTAATAAAAGTGAAAGTTCAAAAAACATCATTGGGAAATAAGAAGCATTTAACCTAAATATGAAAATTGGCTTTTCAAGGATTTTAAGAGAATTTTCACATGCATAATCCTAACTACAAAATGCTGGTGTCATTGTTGTTATTCAAACCTCAACTTTAACTTTTTTAGTAACGTAGAACTAGAGCTAAAAATAGCTTCAGTGGCCATTAATTTCAATCCCATCATTTGAAAGATGAGAATGTGACAACCCATGAAGTTTGCCGATTTGCCCAAGTTCACCAAACAAGGGAACTGAATTACTCCAAACCCAGTACAGTCTCCATTGTACCATGTTGACTCTCTGGTCAGCCCTGACCAACTCCATTATCTGTGGTGTCCTCACTATTGGGAGAAGCCCTGTCCTATTCCTGGACTGTTTACAAGTGCCATGCCTCCTCTTAGACAAGCAAAGCATGTTCTCTGTGATTGAGAATTTTATCATAGTTCTTCTTTCAAACTCTTACCCATTAGTAATAGACCTAATTTTGTGGTAGTTTGTTGGGCTAACTAAATACTGTCTTTCACCTGGTCAGGGGATGTATTTCTTACCTTTGTTGGTCCTCAGGAAAACCTGGGATTTGGGAGTTGATACTAGGACAAATGTTATAAATCTTTTCACAACTTTTAGTGTGGTGATGTAGCATTTTCACTGAAAGATTTTGAAATTAATCTCTCCAATACTCATTAAACTTTGAAAAGAGCTTGTGTGAAATCATTTAATGATGAGAAAAAGAAGAAGAAGATGATGAAGAAGAAAGAAGAGGAGGAGGAGGAGAAGGAGGAAGAAGAGGAGAAGAAGGAGGAGGAGGAGAAGGAGAAGGAGGAGGAGGAGGAGGAGATGGGCATTAGGAGCTTGGGTTTCTCTCCCTACCTTATCCATGAACTCACTCTGCTGCCTCATGTTTAATGTTTAAGACCCTCCAGGCCTTACTTTCTTCCTCTGAAGAATGGAAAGGGAAAACTAAGTGGTCTCTGAGTTTCATTCAGATGGCAATCTAGTGATGTGCATTGTCCCAATCAATGTGTATTCTTTATAGGAAATGTTACAAGGCTCACCAACGAATCAAGAAATCTTGTGACAGCATCATGGAGCTTGTCATCTTGTTGGAGTCTAGTACCTACAGAGTTACTATATCCCTATGATATTATGCACTTAATGTAAAGTTACCATGAATCACATTAAGGCTGTCAGCAAGGTTATGCTTGTAAGTGTAAAAGTGCCCTAAGAACAATAGCAATAACAGTAATAATGACACCAGTGACAATAGTAATAGCTGGTGTGTCTCTAGAACTTCTGTAGAAAACATCTTAGATATGACATCGCTTTTGCTCTTTGTAACAACTATGTGAGGTACATGATGTATCTTCCCCATTGTTCAGAAATTTAAATGAGTTTCTAAGAGGATGCTTCAGGATCACAGTTTCCAAGTATTGGAAGTTGGGCTCAAAACACATAGGATTCTCAGGACAGTGTGATAAGCAAAGAAGAGTAAGAAGACAAGAGGAACACAAGCAGCTTGGCAGTACAGTGGATAGAGCGCTGAACTTGGAGTACATGTGTATTGCGTATGTACATGCAAATATATGTGTGTGTGTACATGCAAATATGTATGTGTGCATATACCTGAACAGTATGTGCATATACATATATGTAGTGCCAAGCAAAAGCATCTTCCAAGGTTCAGATTACCAGCATAGCAAACTCCATTTATTTAGCAAACATTCACAGAACAGAGAAAGTCAAAATACAGTGTAACTCATTCACTTAGCAAGTAAGTTCTCAATTCAATTCAGGTACTACTCCACCCCTACACAGTACATTCATTTAGTCAGTCAAAGTCTCTTCTCAATTGGAGATCAGTTTCCAATCATAAACAAAGTACATTCATTTGGTCAATCACAGAGCACAAAAAGGCCAAAGGTTTCCCACCCCTGGACACAAAGTAACTACAATGGTATCCATCAACACCAAGCACTTTCTCAAAAGGGGCAAGAGAGGACAAAAGGCCATCCACCCTTAAGCTATAACAAGGTCAAGATAACATCTCAGCATTGAAAACCCAAGGGAAGGCCCTTCTTTCATATTCACTGGAGGCAAGCCCTCAGCAATCTCAGTTCCTGGGGAGACAAGTCTCCACAAAGTCATAGCTAGTGTCCTCATCAAGTCACGCTCTGCCTATAGAACAGCCACAGAATCCCTGAAAGTATCAGCAAGGGCTCCTTCCAGGATTTCTGTGAACATACAACAAGAAAATCCTCCTTCAGGGCTTCTGAACCAACACCAAGTTTCCAGGACCTCTACAACAGCAGCACTGTCCTTTACCAGCAGGTGAATCTGGCAAAACAACATCAAAACAGACAGACAAAATACCAGCATCATAGCCATGCCTCCTCAGTTCTAAGCAGCTCTGGGTGACCGTTCTCAAAAGTCCTAGATAGCTCGAATGTGCCCTCAACAGTATCTCTCTCAGCAACTCAGGCTCCATGATACTGGATACTTCTCTCCCAAAGTCCTTCTGGCCTTCTCTGGGCTTGGGCCTCTCTCCTAATTCATAGTTCCCCCGAGTTCCGCCCTCTCTCTTCATGTCAACAAGTCCATCCCACAAGTAGGATTCACAAGCTCTGGGTTTTAACACTCAACCCCAAAACAAAGCCAATGCAGGGGTATCTCCAAATTCCATTACCATTACATTTTACCATTACAATATATTATATAAATAAATAGATATGTGGGCATGTATACGTATATATGTCTGTATATGTATATTGGTGTATATATATATATATATACACATACAGGTATATGTATACAAATATGTATATGTATATACTGCGAAATGAGCCAAACAGTGGTTCTAGGTATGACTACTTTGGTTCTGAGGGTTTGAGGAGGAAAAAGATCAGAGATGGTAAAAAAAAGAGGGATGTATTAATGTAGAAAGGAGGAAAGAGAGCTCACTGAGTTTGTGGTATTTCTCCTCCACAATCTGTAAGTACATACATATGCTCAAACATCATTTGTTGATTTCAGATCAGAATGAGCTTCATCTTATGTACGTTTCCCTTTTGCCTATTATTTGCTCATGCACCTTAACTTTTGAGGGCCAAGTACTGACCCTCATCACACAAATGCATACACACAAAATGTGATGAAGAAATATAGCTAATTCACCAGAGAAATGAACAAGGAAAAGGATGACAGTGTTGAGAACGATAATGAATGATCCTAGAGAGGCTTAGTTAGTTCTAGACAAATGTGTGGTTCTCTCCTTGTTTCATAAGCATTGTGTGTGACATATAGCAAGCACTTCATAAATGTGTGTTAACTTGAATTGACTTAGTATATGAAGGTAATGGAATATTATTGCAGAAAGTGAGAAGACACAAATTCAGAGGTACAATGAAATGATACAGAGGGAAGTGAAGAGAGCCAGGCTAATAACATATTCAAAGACAGTAACATTGTAAAGAAAAAGACTTTGGAAAGCATAAGAATTCTGATCAAAGTAATGATCCACCTTGTTTCTAACAAACGTGTGATGAAGAATGGTACGCACTCTTCAAAGATTAGTGTCAGACTCAAGGTACAAGCATATTTTTGAACATGGTCACTTTGTAGATGTTTTTCTCTTGACTATATTTATTTGATTTTTGTTTTTCTTGTTTGTTTGTAAGCCTATTTGTTAAATGTGTGGTTTACTTTCATTTTCATTTTCTTTGTTAGCTGAGGTGGGAACAAGAAGGGAGACGTGTAGAAATGGATAATAATAACAAAAAAGGTAGCTTTTAAGTCACATTTAAATATTCAGAACAGAAGAAAGTTTAGAAGTCTATATGAGAATACTTTTGAAAGTAACATGTAGAATTTATTACGTACTTTGTAAAAGGAAAAAGGTGAATTCAGAGCAGGGTCAAGAGAGAGGAGTAAAAGCAGGGATCTCTTGAGATCACCCCCAAACCTCTCCTTGTACCAGTAAAAATGATGCTAAAGAAATCCTAGAGCAGCAGAATCCAGAAAATGATAGAGTGAAACAAATTTCCAGCCCAAGACAACCTGAAAGGTCAACAGAAAAGGTTCATTGTGCCAGTCTGAGAGAGGAACACAGTACAGGGCAAAATGTAACACAATAGAGCAGGCCACAGCAAATCTGGAGCAGGCCTCAGGGAATTTAATCACTGTCAGCTGTGGTGGTTTCCAGAATTCTCAACCCCAAAACACCAAATACAACTCTGAAGGTCAGTAGGAAAGGACAGTCAGTTTAGGGTGAGAGAGGAGCACGATCTGGCCCCAGTACTGGGGCATCAGTGGTGATTGCTTGTAGAGCCCTCAGTCCAAAGATAGTGGGAAGATCAAGTGACTGATCTGAAGGGGGTTTGCAGGGATCTCTTTGCTGGTGCTGAGACAGGATTCTCTTGCTTTGCCTATGTTTTGATCTGAGTCGCAGTCCTGAATGGCAGTCCTGGGGCAAAAAAGGAGCACTGGTGTGGCGGAGCTTGTGGCAGTAGTGGAGAAGGAATTCTCCTCGTAGTTCCAAAGCAGAAAAGAATGCATATGGTCAATCAGAAACACAGAATGGAAGAGGAGTAAATACCTTTCTTGAGATCATATCCCCTTGGTATTACCAACAATGTACAAGCCACTAGAAGTATCTCTGCAAACAGTGACACAAAACCACTGGAGCTTGGGACAGTACAACCTCCACACTGAATGCAGAGTTCTACCTTAACAAAGACTTAAAAAGTCAAGTAATTGACTGGAAAAATGAGCAAACAATGGGGGATGGGGACAGAGGGACTCAAACTATTGAATCTTACTTTGGTGACAAAGAAGATCAAAACATACAACCAGAAGACAACAAAGTCAAAACTCATATATTCAAAGCCTCTAAGAAAAATATGAATTGGTCACAGGCCAAGGAAGAGATCAAATAAGAGAGGTAGAGGAAAAATTGGGGAGATAAATGAGAGTGATACAAGAAAATTATGAAAAATAAACTTGCTAAAGAAGACCCAAAAGATAGTTATACTATAAGAAAGAGATTAACCCAAACAACTAAAGACAACCAAAAAGTCAATGAGAAGATGAATGCTTTAAATATCAGAACTGGTCAAATGTAAAAGGAGGTCCAAAAGCTAACTGAAGAAAACAAAGCCCTTAAACAGAGTGGAGCAAATGGAAACTAATAACTCCGAGAAATCAAGGAATTTTTTTTAAGAATTAAAATAAAGAACAATGTGAAATATCTCACTGGAAAAATTACTGACCTGGAAAATATATCTGGGGGAAATAATTTTAAAATTATTGGTCTATCTGAAAGCCATGATTAAAAGAAAAGGCTAGATGCCATCTTCCAAGAAATTATCAAGGAAAATTGCCCTGATATTCTAGAAATAGAGAGCAAAATAGAAATGGAAAGAACCCACTGATGACCTTGTGGAAGAGATCCAAGAAGGAAAACTCCTAGGTATATTGTAGTGAAATTCCAGAGTTCCCAGGTCAAGGAGAAAATATTGCAAGCAGCCAAAAAGAAACAATTCAAGTATTGTGGAAACACAATCACAACACAAGATTTGGCAACTTCTACATTAAGTAATCAGAGGGATTGTAATATGATATTCCACAGGTCAGAGGAGCTAGGATTAAAACCAAGAATCACCTGCCCAGCAAAACTGAGTATAATCCTTCAAGGGAAAATGGACATTCAATGAAATAGGGAGCTTTCAAGCATTCTTGATTAAAAAACTGTAGCTGAATGGAAATTTTGGCTTTCAAATACAAGACTCAAGAGAAGCATGAAAAGGTAAGCAGAAAAGAGAAATCATAAGGGACTTATAAAAGTTGAACTTTTTATATCCCTACATGGAAAGATGATATTTGTAATTCATGAGACTTTCTCAGTATTAGGGTAGTTGGAAGGAATGCAGAGACAGAGGGCACATGGTGAATTAAATTGAAGAGATATCTAAAAAATAACACTGAGGGGTGAGGGAGAAATGTACTGGGAGAAGGAGAAAGGGAGAAGTAGATTGAAGTAAATTATATTACACAAAAGAGGCAAAAAGGGGGGGATGAAAAGGAATGAGTGAAAATTATTCTCATTGCATTTGGCTTAAGGAGAAAATAACATACACATTCAATTGATAATGAAAATCTATTTTATCCTACAGGAAATTAGGGAGGAAGGTAATAAGAAAGGGGGATAATAAAAGGGAGGACAAATCAGGAGAGGGGGTAATCAGAAGTAAACACTTTAGAGGTGACAGGGCCAATTGAGAGCATAGAATAAAGGAGGGGGGATGGAATAGGATGGAGCGAAATATTGTTAGTCTTTCACAATATGACTATTATGGAAGTTTTTTCCATGACTACACATATATGAGCTATACTGTATTGCTTGCCTTCTCAAAAAGGGTGGGTGGGGAGGGAGGAAGGGAGATAATTTGGAACTCAAAGTTTTAAAAACAAATGTTAAAAATTGTTTTTACATGCAAATAGGAAATGAGATATACAGGTAATGGGGCATGGAAATTGATCTTGCCCTGCAGGAAAACAGAAGTGAAGGGGATAGGGGGAGGGGAGATTCTAAAAGGGAGGGCAGATTAGTGGAAAGGATAATCAGAATGCATGCCATCTTGGGGTGGAGGGGAGAGATAGGGAGAAAATTTGGAACTCAAAAGTATGTAGAAGTGAATGCCAAAAACTAAAAACAAATTGATTTAAAAATTCAAACTCAATAAATGTAGTCCCTAAAGAAAAAAAAGGAAAAGCTATAAAATGTATGTTTATATTAGCATGTAGAATTATATTTTGTGTTCTACTGCATGTAAGGAAATTTTCTCTCTCCCTCATATGCATGTGTCTGTTTATGTTGAAGTTCAAAACTAAAAAGACAAAGTATTCAGCCATAGGGACATCTGAGTATGAGAAATAATAAGTGAACAAAAAATCTGGGAATAATGAAGTCAAAATATCCATGAACTTGCAGCCAAGAGAGCCTGATCCCATGCCTGGCTCTTGTTATTTGCTATCTGACCTTCAAAATAATGAATGATCTTTCAATTTTCCCCATCTATAAAATGGCCCAGTAAGTTCCCAAGTTGGCACCTGAACACAGAAATCCCTCCCTCATCCAGACTGGCTCTCTTCTCATTTTCCATACTATGCTACCTTATTCTGTACCTGGTGCCCAGGAGGCACTTAATAAATGCCTGTTTGATTGAATTATTGACAAAAAGTGATATAAAAAATCCCTCCTAGTGGGTCTGCTTAGAAAAACTAGGATAATAGTCATGTTATGAGCATGAAGGATATTCCTGGGTTGTCTTGATGCACAATGTTAGAAGATCTGTTTAGATGAAGTTGTAAAGCATATTGAGTGGATGATCACATTCTGAATCAATGAACAAATCAATGCATATATATTAAACATTTTTGTTATGGCTTTGAAAGCATGAAACTGTGCAAAGTTCTGGGGAAACAAAAAACTCAAAACAAAAAAAAAACCTGCCCTCAAGAAGCTTGTGTTGTAATAGAGGGGACAGTATGTGTGTATACATATACACACACAAATACATATACATACATGCACCTATATACACTTATATACATATATGCACATGTATACTTATATACATATATGTATACATATATACATATACAGACACAGACACACAGAGATACAGACACATATATGCACACCAGATACATACTGTGTATATACAAGGTAAGAGTGGAGGGAGGTGGAACTATGGAATATGGAAGGACCAGAGATTGCAGAAGGCAGCATTGGAGCTAAGTCTTAAAGCTCACCCTCTTTAGTGATGTAACCTCGGGAAAATCACATGACTTGATTGAGCCTCAGTGTCCTCATCTCTAAAAGGGTCCTAATACACATGCAGTGTCTAGAATCAGGGAAATGAACCTTAATTTCCAGTAGAAAGAGGAGTTATTAGGCAAGTAGTGTGGTGCAGTGGAAAGGGCATTGCATCTGGAGCTAGAGAAACTGAGGTCAGATCTTGCCTCTGATGCTCACTCTCTCTGAAACCTTAGGCAACTCACTGATTCTCACTTGATTAAAATATTGTAATTGATCCATGTGGCCTCTGAGGTTCCTTCAAGCTCTAGATCTACAATCACACTCTTATTGTGGGAAATCTTTGCTCTGCAATCTTGCTATTCTGGGGTAATTCTAGATATGAATAACCCCTCCTCCCCTTGCTGCAGAAAACAGTGTGTTGTCCAAATCAGCTTCTCTAAGGTACAACTGCTTCAGTCACCACTCATCCTAAATCCTGTTCCCCTGTCTCCCTTCTGAACACACCCAAGCCCTGCTTCTTTCCCTTTTTCTGTTTGGTATCCCATAGTGTTAGCTTTCCACCAGTTTTAGGCTCACCTTCAATCCTGGAAGACAGACTTGTGAAAGAATCCAATTAGAAGCCAGTTAATGAGCCCCCAATGGGCTCTTTTAATGGACAAATGGCTGTTGATTTCAGTCTTCTAAATGAAGAAAAAGCCTGCAAGTCAAGGCAGAGTCTGGGAACAAGAGTACACTAATTGAATAAGACAAACACCTGGGTTCTAAGATATGCATTTGTTTACGTATATAAATCCAACACCTTTTTAAAAGGGCAAAAAGTCTGAAAAGTGCTAATTGGTAAAGGAAAGGGACTTTCACTAAAGATGAACATGAGTCATCATTAGCTATAAAATAAGATGCCTCCTGCTTTAATATAACTTCTTATGGTTTTTATTTGAGGATTATAGTATTTAAAGCTGGAAAAGGCCATGAATATTACCCCCACACCCCATGAATTGATGGAACCACTAATAAAAGGAAGAACTAAGGGTCACAAAATAGATGTTCATAATTGTATGATCCCAAGATGACCATTTACCAAGGCTAGGAGAGCTTGTCATTAACATCACTTGAGGAAACATGCCCTGTACTGAAATGAAGATATTTGAGCTGGAAAGTAACCTAGTGATGAGTTAGCTCAAGTTTAAAGGGTAGCAACATGGAGTAAAGGAAAGAGTGCCATTCTAGGGATTCTTGACTTTGAATTCCACTCTGATCACTCCCCTGTGTCAATAGGTGAGTCACTTTACTCCTTGTCAACATGCAAAATGAGAACATCAGACCAGATACCTTCTTAGTCCTCTTCCATCTCTAGAGCTATGAAGCTATGAAACTGAAGTATGGATAGGGTAAATAATATTCCTAGGATCACATTATTTAGAAGTGGCAGAAGCAGGTTTTGAACCTTGGTCCTCCGACTTCATGTCCAACATGTCTTCTGCTTCACTATGCATGTTACCACTGATCTGCAATTTCCTTTAGAACAAAACTCATATATCTTTTGCTATGGGATTAGGGAAATGGATTCATGGAGTGTAATTTGCATTCATTTGCATATCTAGGTTAAAAGCATTATATACCCAGCAAGAGAGAGTCCCTCTACTGGCTTTGAAAAATAATCAAGGCTTCTCAAATTCCTGCTGAGCTCATCAGCCTCATTCTCCTTTGAAGCCCCTAGGAAAGGGCTGGCAGCAGCTGCATTTGAGACCAGAGTGTCTCTATGTCCAGCTGGGCTACCAGATATGGTGGTGCCTGATGTTTCTAAAAAGGTACATTGACTGCAAGATCAGCCTTTGCCTGCTTTAAGGGTATAATACTATATGTTGCAGAACCAGAATTTAGATAGATAGATAGATAGATAGATAGATAGATAGATAGATAGATAGACAGATAGATAGATAGATGATAGATATGTAGATATATAAAGATATATACATATGTATGTATATATGGATCTATCTATGCATCTATCTATATAAATATATATTAAATTTATATAAATATAAATATATATAAAAATATATTATATATATATATATATATATAGAGAGAGAGAGAGAGAGAGAGAGAGAATTGAACCTGAATTTAAAAATATAATTTAATCCTTTCTTTAATCCTCCCCAAGATAGCATGCAATCTGATATAGGCTATACATGTACAATCATTTGAAACATATTTCCACAGTAGTTATGTTGTGAAAAAGAATCAGAATAAAAAGGAATAAAAACATGAGAAGAAGAAAATAAGAGAGAAAATAGTCTGCTTTGATGTGCATTCAGACTCCATAGTTCTTTCTCTGAATGTGGACAGCATTCAGAAACCAGATTATTCCAAAAGAGAACTTTAGTGAATCACAAGGTCAATGGAAATCCACAATGTGACATGGCAACCCCAAATCTCTAACATGATCTTAGGCTGCGTTATTAATAATCTCTAAATATGTGACCCTCCTAACTTGCTCCTTTTCTTCTCTTATCCCCAGGCCAGTACAAAAGATTTTTGAATATTTTCTCGGATTTTGAGTAAAAAATGGCAGATGGTTCTTCTTCTAGACAAGAAGATAAAGAGCTGGTTTCAGAGTCAATCTAGGCAAATCAATTACCTTCTCAGTACTCTAGACAGCTCTAGAAATTATAAATTGAAGAAAGAGTACCTGAATTGATATAGCTTACCTTACCTTAAATGGCATTAGAGTTATGCTCCTTACCTATTCATTAATTAAAGATTTGGAAAGGGGAGAAGATGAGAGAAAAAGGTAAAGATCCTCTCCCTCAAAAAAGCAGGAAAATTCTGAAATTGTATAAGACCCACAACTAAAATAGTTTGAGTTTGAAGTTGTTGAGGTTTAGGGTTGCTAGGACCATGAAATAGGAACACATGGATCCTACCTCTAATGAATTAAACCTAAAGCTTCTTTCAAAGACAAGGTTTATTAGAGGACTGGTCAGGGTGGGCATGATTATAAAAATCTGCTCTACTGACCAGACTCTTAAGGACTCTAAGTACCTCAATAGAGATAAGATGGGTGTTACATACAGAAAGATTGGAGGAAAGATCTAGGAGTGGCCAAGTAGTCTCTGGTGATAAGGAGGTATCAGAGAAGGACCAGGTATCCTAGGCAAATGCCAGGGACCTTGACCACAAGGGAGAATGGAGTCTAGATGGGATCAATGGTGGGAAATAGCAGCAGGGTGATTCAGAGGTAACAGACAATGATGGGTCAGGCTATGTGAGGGGTAACAGAAAAATGGGAGATTGAGTGTAGGCCACAATGAAAAGTTAGTTAAGATGATTATTAGAATACGTCAATGCCTCAGGCAAACACCAGAGACTTGACCAAGTGAGAAAATTCAAAAACAGTTAGGGAGGAAGTGTTTCCTAGGGACTGTATCCCATTATGGGGGGGGGAAGGGTTTTTACAGGATAGTCACCTCATGCTTACCCCCGCAAACAAATGGGATTCAAATTCTTTTGGGATAAGGGACAAAGGTCTAGCCTTGGACCCATGCATTGTAAAAGTGACTGATGACATGCCAGATGAAAGAAGTTTGAGGCCAAGATCTATTTCTCTTTGAGGAGTCAAAGAGGTTTAGAATTAAACAAAGTATTTTAGACTTGGCAATTAATATTGTATTGGTAACTTTGAAGAAACCAGTTTCAGTTGAGTAAAGATATGAGAAGTCACATTATAAAGGGTTTAGAAGAGAGTGAGAGAAGAAGATATATAATCCGTCTCAATCACTTTTTGGGGTCTTGTCTGCACCATAGCTATTTGTGGGGTCAAATACAGCACAGGTCTTTTAAGTGAAAAGTCAACCAATACCTTGGATCCTTTCACCATTAATTGTTCTCCTCTCTGATTTCTATAACATTCACACCTCTTTCAATCATCAAATCAATGTGCTGTGCATTATACACATCAAATGAAGAACAGTGTTCTCCTTATCTCCTTTTGGAGAAGGGGGGGGGAGAACAATAAGAGGAAAGCTTGTCTCTAAATAATGTGTTTGCTTCAGTCCCAGAAAGAGAACTTCAAAAACAAATTTGGGACCAAAAGGAATCCTGCTCATACATTCCCTAAGAGGAAGAATCCTTGCATGGGCAAGGGAATTCCTTCTAGTTGCAGAAAGGGAACATTTTTGGGGGGATCTGACTCTGAGGGCAGCTGTTTTTCCTGGAAGCTCTGATCTAATGAAGCACAGACCTCTTTACATATAGACTAGTTTTTCAAAACACAATCACTAAGGATTCTATTTCTCCTCTCTCAACAACAGCTGAGAACATGTAATATTTCTCCATCCCCTCTGGTGAACAGAGATATAACAGTGGAAAAGGTCTTTGGGTTTGGAATTCATTTAGAAATAAAAACTTCTAGCTAACAAAACCAAGGTAAAGCTTTTCTATTCTCAGACTCGGAGATATTTTGATAAATCTACATTAAATGAATGACTTTGTTCCCAAAAAAAGGGGGGGGGGAGACAAGATAGTTCTTAAATTTGAAGTGCCATTAAGCACAGCAGCTGATAAATATATAAAGCTTGAGAACAAAGGAGAGGAAGTTTCCCTTGGGAATTGCATTCTAATTCTCAAAGATTCATTCATCACTTTGCTTAATCTGCCCTGCTACCATAGGAATGACAATACCCCCTCCATTCTACTGTTTTCCACTTCTTTCTCAGGGACTGACAATCAAATCAG